>CAUYQV010058071.1:0-10755 GCA_963574575.1 Galagoides demidoff
TTTTTTTTTTTTTTTTTGAGACGGAGCCTCAAGCTATCCCCCGGGGTAGAGTGCCATGGCATCACAGCTCATAGCAACCTCCAACTCCTGGGCTCAAGCGAGTCTCCTGCCTCCACCTCCCAAGTAGCTGGGACCACAGGCACCCGTCACAACACCCGCATTTTTTGGTTGCAGCCATCATTGTTGTTTGGTGGGCCCGGGCTGGGGATTCAAACCCACCACCTTAGGTGTACGTGGCTGGCGCCTTAGCTGATTGAGCCACAGGCGCCGAGCCCCACTCTCAGTTCTTCCCGCCTGCTTTAGCTCACAGACACCAGTGTGTCCCACATAAATCCACCACTTAAACACTCTTACTGAGCAGAACATAACCAAAATGGAATACAATTTCCCTCCTGATAAATTTTATTCTTTTAAAATTATGAAATAACAAATACAGCTTCCTATTATACAGTAAGTTATTTTCTTTGAGGACATTGGGCAGCTTTACTAAGCAATTTGATGTTATTTTGTAAGAAAGATCATCCTTACTTGAATATTACATACACCTGTAGTGAGTGTACCATTGACAGACTTAATTTGATTCATGTTTGGGGTTATTATGTACAACTCTTTTGGTATGAAATAGGACATGGCTGAAATAGTGTTTTGTTTACATAACATATATCTGAAAACAGACTCTTCATTAAAAACTAAGCACTCGGCTTAGCGCCTGTGGCTCAAGTGGCTAAGGCGCCAGCCATGTACACCTAAGGTGATGGGTTCGAATCCAGCCCGGGCCACCAAACAACGACGGCTGCAACCAAAAACTAGCCAGGCGTTGTGGTGGGTGCCCGTGGTCCCAGCTACTTGGGAGGCAGAGGCAGGAGACTCGCTTGAGCCCAGGAGTTGGAGGTTGCTGTGAGCTGTGATGCCACAACACTCTACCCAGGGGGACAGCTTGCGGCTCTGTCTCAAAAAAAAAAAAAAAAACAAGCACTGATCAGTACTTGAAGAACGATATAGGGCTCTCTGTCAGGGCTCACAACTGTGTGAGCAGCAGGCCTCATGCTCAGACCCCCTACCCAACCCTTGCACACAGCGGCCCTGCTTCTGAACAGTAGAAGGGTCTGTCAGCTGTGCACCTCTGCAAACACCATTTCCTGCCTGACCTAACTTCTCACAAATCTTCAGAAAGGTTTGGTTTCCTTGTGCCTCTGTAAATAAAGAAAATGCTTTCTTATGAAGCTGTTCCAGTAACTGAGTGTTCCTTATCATCTGCTACAAAAATCCCCATCTGTGCTCCCAGATTCTTCAGAAAGAGCATCATAACCATGTCATCCTAACAGTGATGCTGAGAGAAAGGGAAACAGCTCCTTCCATTTCCTGGCTCCCAGGCCCACTCCCAGGCCCCTATGCTCCCATGCTCCCATACCAGGCAGCCTGGTGCAACAGGGAACAACCGGTTCCAGCTGCAAGACCAGGACCAACCTCAAAAGAGGAGAATGTGACTCCCCCAAAGGAAACCAAGCCAAGCAGCAGGTGCCTCACACTTTGACTTTCAGTCTGAGTTACATAGTTTCTGGGCTTCCCCGCAGTTTCCTCCTCCCAACCCTGAATTGTTTACAGTGACTCTTACCTACAAGGCATCCAAGTGATGGCATTTCCTGTTCGGAAGATGTAGATAGCTGTGTCCAGGTTTTTCCACTTTAATAGGGGAAGATTCAGCCTATCTGACAATCAAGATCTGTGGGTGGCCTTGGTGACACTGTCAGCAGGCCCCCCCTACCTTATAACATCTTCTGATGAATAACAGCTCTTCCTTTTCCTTCCCCACCTGTCATCTGGTAATGACAGTAAGCATGGCAAAAGCACACATACCCCTTCCAGAAATCCAGGGACTCATTTTGGGAAATAACTTTCATAAATAAAGCCTTTTGAGAAATTGCTGCTTCTTTCTTGAACTTACCTAATTTTTTTCAGAGTTACTTTAAACTTGCATTAAGGGGAAACCCACCCCAAATGGTCCAGTTTAATTACCCATCCTTCCTTGCTCCTTTCTCATTAGTCACACAAGTTGTTCTTTAAATGACACAGCTACTTACAGTATAATTGCATCTCAAGTGTGTTTTTAGAAATTATTTATTGCAAACATTTACAATTTTCACTTTAAATGCAAAATAGCTGGTTAAAAGGAAAAACATTGTAAAACATACCACAATGACACTTTGCCCGTATACAGACATCAGCCTTTGGTATTTGCTTTCAGGTAATTAGGTTAAAAAAAAAAGAAAGAAAGAAAGAAAACAGAACCAACAAGAAAAAAAAAACTTAAAACTTATCATTTCTCCTCAAGCAAACAGCACAGAGTTGAGGTATTCTATTTAACAGACATGATTTCCATCCAGTAGGGGCTATCAACTAACAGTCTTGCTACATGCTGTTCCAATCCTTTCCTTCTAAAGTAGTTCTTATAAAACAGTGTTCCTTAATAATCACTGAGGTTGCCATGGAGACCCCTGCTGCTGGCACCCACCACACTGAGGATAGGAGGCTGGAAGGACCTTTAGGGGACACTCAGGAGCATGTGGCCCAGGTGGCCTGGTTGACCTGCCCATGCCTCAGCAGCCTGCTGCCAATAGCTACATAGGGCACTGGGCATGGGGCTCAGGCCCCAGTGGACCATGGGTTACCCACCATGTCTCCAAATTAAGACAATTTCTCATCAACTCCACCTGGAGCTGGGTGTTAGCACCCTCCCTAGCTGGGTCGCCCTTAAGGCCCTACAGTAAGATGACACAGCTCAGCTGTGCAGAGCTTTCCTGAACATTCTCCAGAAAACCCACAAACCACACGCACACCCAACCTGCCCCACTGGGCCCTTTTCTCCACGGAGTGGACCCCCTGCCTAGCTCTAACAGCAGGCTCTGCACTGTTTCATCATGACCAGTTTCCTTTCTCCCAGGGCAGCAGAGAGCTCCTGAGGACTCGTGTGAGCTCAGAGTCTGGTGAACAAAGCACCAGGGCAAGGTCTCCTCAGAGCAAAGAGGTCTCAGGTTTACCAAATGCCTCACGTATATCCAATGCTGAATATATCTTTGAAATATTTCATTAATGCTTCAAGAATTAATGAGATCACTTTAATTTTTAGACCTTGAACCAACATATTTTTTGCTTTTCCTACCCCAAAAGGTAAGTTGTCATGCTTACTCTAAATTGTCTCTGTGCCGACATTTCACATCCGACTGCGTGGTGGACAGTGGCAGGTGAGAGGTGAGCCGCAGTTCTACTGAGCATGCAAGGCAGCAGGTGTGCTGCAGAGACACAGGTAAGGTGGGCCTGTGGGTCAGACTCATGTCCAGTCACCACAGAGCAAAGGACAGAGAAAGCTCAGGCCATAGATCTGTGTTGCACTGAGTGAGGCCTGTGGGGTAGAGCCACAGACACCTCCTTCATTGGTACTAGCTTATGAAAAATGAAGGGAAAAACCCTCCTTCAATTAAAAAAAAAGCAGTTCCGTTACAATAATAATGAAAGCAATAACAATTCGAAGATCAAAGCCGCACGCTCTGAGCGATAATGAGTTATCTGGATTTCACATCTTCCACTAGCCGGGCTCTGCCCAGCTTTGGTAGTACTAGATGTGGGTAAAACAGTGTAAAGAATTAAAGAACCGTGGGCACAGAATCACCCTTCATCGTGCAGATTCTCATTTTTAATATTTCCCTTTAACAGCATTTTTGCTGTTTAAGTCCCAGAAACTTTATAGAGAAAAAAACACACACCATAAACACCTCCAGGCTTTTGTTAATTTCAGATGAGCTGTCTGAGGCAGCAACAGGATCTAAAGGTTCGAAGCCCCCAAAGAAAATCACTACTTGCTTAAGATATCAATAGCTTGAGCCCAGCAAACAGCAAATAAAACAGTCATTTTCATCCTTTTGTACCTGTCTGGGGGTGGTGGTTTTTCTAAAAGGGCAGACCACTAGAAAAGCTCTGTGGTCTGGTAAAATTGGAGTCTGTGACTACATGACTGAAATTAATCACAGTGCCACACAGGGATACCCCAGTCCTGGAGAGCACCTGTCTTGGGTAACCACTAATCACTAATTTTTCAAACCCTGGACAGAAAAGTCAGCTGAAGTGTTAGTCACAATGTCAAGGCTACACATTTAGTTGGTGTTTCATTTCCAGCTGAGCTGAATCAACCTCTCGGAAAACAAAAAGAGGAAGGCATTGAGGTTAGGAATTTTTAAATGAACCTCCACTTTGATTGCAGAGACCTCACCGGGTGGGGAATTTCTAGGACCCTGCCTAGTAATCGTGGGAGGCTGCTCCCCTGTAACCAGAGGGAGTGAGATGCACTTTCCTGTTTAACTGCTGGGGTTATGAAGTCACAAGCTGCTTTCCCCGGAGTGGAGAAGAGGTAGGCTATTTTTCCACTTTTTAAAACAAAAACAAAACACAGAATGAAACCAGAATCTCTTCTCTAGTAGGGAAAAACATTTTTTTCTCCTCCTCCTTTTTCATTTAACTCAGTTTTGGGCTAGATGAAGTGACTATCCTCCCGTCCTCCCCCAACCCCCAAATTATTTATACACCCAGTGATTATTTAGACACCCAGCGCTTACTGGATCTGCCACACTCAGCAGAGGAAATAGTCAGCAATTTTTTAAAAACCAAATTAAAAAACATTCTTGCTGGGTTCTTTTCTCTTTTCACATGAATATTATCTTCCTTTAGTTGAAAAAATAAAGCTGGAATATAACAGTTTTGGTCTCAACCCTAGCAGAAGCCTGCTCTATTGCCTGCTTTCCATTGATGGGGGCAGAGAACTTGGAGGCTGTGGGCTCCCTCGGCTCCCCCACCACAGTAGACTGTCCTCCACTCCCCTGTCCTCCACTCCCCTCCTTCATCTCCACTTCTCCCTCCAGAATTCCTGAGATCTAAAGCCAGTGCAGTGGCTTCTGTAGAGGATTATCATTCACATTTAGCAAAATGCTAATGAGAGACTAATTATAATTCCACTTAAAACCATCTCGTCCTGAGATACTGTGTTATTCACCCACCCACCCCCACCTGTTTTCAAGTGTGGGGAAGAAAGGCAGGAGAACCTTCTTCCCTCAGCCTCTGTGGTTTCAGTAAAAGCCATCCTTAAGCCTAGAAAAATGCACCTGCAAAGGCACCGGAGTTCCAAGAGTTTGAGGTGGGAGATAAACAGGCTTAGGGGCCAGGAGCCGGGTGCTGGGGGATCTTTGGCTGGACACACATCTCCCCTGCCTAAGGCTGTAGCATGAGGAGCGGCCAGCGAGGTGGTGGCCAGCAGCTTCTCACACCGAGGCTTGAACAGGCTGTGCCCCCTGGGTGTCCAACAGAGTCTAGACATGGCCTGTGTCCGCTCCAGCACCTTTAAGCAGGGCATTTGGGAAGGGAGCTTTGAAAATTCAACCACCTTTTCCTTCTGAGCAGATGAAGCGAACTCATTTCTCATCCAGAGTAGAAGGGTGCGAAGCTGTTCTGTAATAGTGAAGCCAGAGGCCCCATGCCCCCGAGGGCTGGCATGGTAGTCAGGAGCGCCTTTCACTGAGCGGTGCTCCGTCACCCTGGCGATCAGCATGCCTGGCACCCAGTCTGCCAGCTATCTGGGGAAGAAGTAGTCTTGATTGCTGATGTCATAAGGGCTCCGGGTCTCCCTGGCATCTGGCTGGCTGTGATTCAGAGTGTTGTCAGACCCAAGGCTGCTGGGGGACACTGGCGGGGAGATGAGAGGAACAAGCACTGGGGTGGGTGTGGGCCTCTCGGGGACCAGCTGCCCCAAGGCGTATGGTGGATGTGCGTTGGTCTTGCTGTCTTTCAGAGTCTGCAGCTGCCATGTCTTCTTGAACCTTCACACAAACACACAAAGACAAACCACAGATGTTTGGTTCCCCGTGATGAACCCACAATGAACACCAACAGCTGGCAGCCTGGTGTTTAACTAGCCCATCAGCTGGTCTTATTATTATTGTTTTTCTTTTCTTTTCTTTTTTTTGCAGTTTTTGGCCAGGGCTGAATTTGAACCCACCACCTCCAGCATATGGGGCCGACACCCTACTCCTTTGAGCCACAGGCACTGCCCTATTATCATTTTTCTTTATTGCCAGGGATTTCACAATACTCTGAAGAGTTGGTGAGTTTCAAAAACACCCCAAGAAAATATATATATGGTCCAGTTCACAAGTGGGGAAACTCAAGGCATGCACACCCACGAGTATCCCTTCATAGCACCAAAAACTCGCTTGACTGCCCCTTAATTTGTCCTGTTGTAGAGGATGCCCACTAGGTTCACATCATCTATCCCAAATCCATTTACTTCAAAAAGAGGAAAAGGCAAGCATTCTTTTAGTGGGAAGGAAGAATGGGTCTCTCAGCAAATTAAGGCTGGCAGGAGGCAGATAATTTGCAACTGCCATTTAATAGCAGAAACAGGGAGCAGGGCTCTTCAACAGCCCTCCTCTGCTGCTGTCCACCCACTCTCCCTCCGCCTCCGTGTCTGCTCCCACCCTGACAGGTTCTCTCAACCGTGGGCACTGCCAGGCACAGGCGGGCTCATCTGACAGGAAAGCAGAGTTGCACAGGAAGGAGATAGGATCTCTCTGACCGCAGCTCACTCACAGATCTCTACTCAGGGCCCAAAGCCAGGGCTTGAGAACCAAGAAGTCACTTGACAGTTCAGAGAAGATGAGAGGGCAATACAGGCCTTCAGAGGCACCCATCTGCTTCCTGGAGGGCCCTTCCCTGCAGGGCAGCCAGCCCCACCTCTCTCCTCTCCCCTCCTCCCCACTTTGTGGCTGATTTGGGGATTTTTCTTGGGTTCCTTTTCATATTGACAAGCTATTCCTGTCCTTCTTATGATTAATAATTAGTAGTTGGCTCCAAATCAGTCTTTAACTTTTAGCCTGGTATTAAAATGGAATAAACATTCAGATGTCTCTTTGGATCATAAAAAAAGGAGACAAACAAATCCATAGAATGTGACAGAGATTCAACATCCAGACAGAAGATGAGAAGTGAGCCCTGCAAGGTGTTCCACCTGGGTCACTGTATTCAGATTTCAGAATATTCAGGCCCTCTGATCTAGGAATCCCGCTTGTGGGAATGTGCCCTAAAGAAATAGCATAGCTATGAGGAAGCTTTTTGCACAAAGATGTCCAACACAGTGTTGTTTATAAAAGCAAAACAGTACCCAGATGCCCACGCTGGCTTTCATTTATCTATCTAGCAGAGGAGTCTGAAGCTAACGAGAGTGGGATTTAGGCTGGTTGTGGTGGCTAATACCTGTAATCCTAGCACTCTAGGAGGCCTGCTTGAGCTCACAAGTTCAAGACCAGCTTAAGCAAAAGCGAGACACCATCTCTACTAAAAATAGAAAAACTGAGGCAAGAGGATCTCTTGAGCCCAAGAGTTGAAGGTTGCTGTGAGATATGACGCCACAGTACTCTACCCAGGGTTACAGCTTGAGACTCTGTCTCAAAAAAAAAAAAAAGAGAGTGAGATTTACAAAGAATTTGTAATAATGTGAATAATGTTTATATTATAGTCCTAAATTTAAAAGGTAAAATTCAGAGTTGTAGATACAGAATAATCACAAATGAACAAGAAACATGGCAGAGGAATACTCAGAGGAAATTCATTTAAGTGGTAAGTGTTCTAGAGCTGCGTGTTGACTGCACGGTATGGACATCTGCAGAGCTATGCACTTGTGACACATACATGCTGCCCTATATTTGTTAGACTGAAGTCACTTTGTTTTGAGACAGAGTCTCACTTTGTCATCCTCAGTAGAGTGCTGTGGTGTCACAGCTCACAACAACCTCAAACTCTTCACCTTAAGCCATACTCTTGCCTCAGTCTCCTGAAAAGCTGGGACTACAGGTGCCCACCACAACGCCTGGCTATTTTATTTTTTAGAGACAGAGTCTCATTTTGCCGCCCTCGGTAGAGTGCTATGGCGTCACAGCTCACAGCAACCTCCAGCTCTTGGGCTTAAGCAATTCTCTTGCCTCAGCCTCCTGATTAGCTGGGACTACAGGTGCCTGCCACAATGCCTGGCTATTTTTTTTTTCAGTTTTTTTTTTGGCTGGGGCTGGGTTTGAACCTGTCACCTTCAGCATATGGGGCCGCACCCTACTCCTTTGAGCCACAGGCGCCGCCCTGCCTGGCTATTTTTTGTTGCAGTTTGGCCGGAGTCGGGCTTGAACCCGCCACCCTCAGTATATGGGGCCAGTGCCCTACCCACTAAGCCATAGACGCCACCCAACACCTGGCTATTTTTTTGAGACCGATTCTCGCTCTTGCTCAGGCTGGTCTCAAACCTCTGAGCTCAGAGCAATCCACCTGCCTCAGTGTCTAAAGTGCAGGGATTACAGGCATGAGCTACCTCATTTACATTTTTTAAATTAACAGTGGCTGTCTTTGGATAACATATGACTTTTGGGTTTTTTTGAGACAGTCTCACTATGTTGCCCTTGAGAGAGTGCCATGGCATCACAGCTCACAGCAACCTCAAACTCTAGGGCTTAAGTGATTCTCTTGCCTTAGCCTCTCAAGTAGCTGGGACCACAGGCGCCCACTACAACACCCAGCTATTTTTTGTTGCAGCTGTCATTGTTGTTCAGCTGGCCCAGGCCAGGTTCGAACCTACCACTCTCAGTACATGTGACCAGCACCATAGTCACTGTACTACAGTCACTGAGCCAACATATGATTTTTTCTTCTTCTTTCTATTTGTCAGTATTTAGCAAATCACCTATAATAATCATATATCTCCTATATACATATATATAGTACCTATTGACCTTATTAACCAAAATGAAAGCAATCTCTGTCCTCGGGTTTTTCAAAGCAACCAGACAGGTTACCAGAAGTTTCCTTTTGAAATGTTTCAAAGAGAGAATGAAAACCTTTCTGAAAATCACCAAGCTCAAAAGGGCCTTTGAGCTCAGCCAGCCTGGGATGGCCACACCAGGTCTGGTGAGTGTGAGTAGGGCTGAGGGTAGGAGAGGACATGGCACAGGCAGCAAGAAGAAACAGCCAGGCTGCAGACTTTGTTTGCACCTTAACCCCTACCTTTTATCTATTTTACATATGTGGGGTTCCAAAATTTTTGTTTAAAGACAAGGTTCTGTACCTAAAAGAGGTTTTTTAAAATACTCATAATAATTCTCACTCTTATAAAAAAATGTAGAAACCAAGGGTCTCTACTCTCAAAGCCACACAAAGTAGCCACTGTACTGGCCACTTCCACCAGCCCGGACATCATGAAAGTCCTACACCTCCCATTGTGGAGGTAGAAGAATCTTTTATTTTAAAATATTGGAGGCTTAGCACCTGTAGGTTAAGCAGCTAAGGCGCCAACCACATACACCAGAACTGGCGGGTTCAAATATAGCCCAGGCCTGCCAAACAACAGATGGCCGGGCGTTGTGGTGGGCACCTGTAGTCCCAGCTACTTGGGAGGCTGAGGCAAGAGAATTGCTTAAGCCCAGGAGTTGGAGGTTGCTGTGAGCTATGATGCCATAGCACTCTACTGAGGGCAACAGCGTGAGGCTCTGTCTCAAAAAAAAAAAAAAATATTGGAATGAGACACTACATTCAATACAAAGTGATTTTTGAACCATAAGCATACACTTAATGACAATTATGCATATTCTAGGTAAATATGTAGAAAAATAATTCTCCACTAGAAAACTCCTAATTTCCCAGTGCCCGACAGCATAAAATAAAGAGAGAGGGCAGTGCCCGTAGCTCAGTGGGTAGGGTGCCAGCGACATATACCCAGGCTGGCAGGTTCAAACCCAGCCTAGGCCAGCTAAATAACAACTACAACAAAAAAAATAGCCTGGTGTTGTGGCGGGTGCCTGTAGTTCCAGCTACTTAGGAGGCTGAGACAAGAGAATCTCTTAAGCCCAAGAGTTCGAGGTTGCTGTGAGCTGTGATGTCACAGTACTCTACCAAGGGTGACATAGTGAGACTCTTGTCTCAAAAAAATAAATAAATAGGCTCAGCACCCATAGCACAGTGGTTATGGCACCAGCCACATACATGAGACTGGCAGGTTTGAACCCGGCCTGGGCCAGCTAAACAACGACAAATGCAACAAAAAATAGCCAGGCATTTTGGTGGGCGTCTATAGTCCCAGGTACTAGAGAGGCTGAGGCAAGAGAATCGCTTAGGCCCAAGAGTTTGAGATTGCTATGAGTTGTGATGCCACAGCACTCTACCCAGGGCAACATAGTGAGACTCTGTCTCAAAAAAAAAGAGATTAAATAAATAAGGCTCAGCACCTGTAAGCAGCTAAGGCACCAGCCACATAGGCCTGAGCTAGTGGGTTTAAATCCAGCCTGGACCTGCCAAACAACAATGATGGCTGCAACCAAAAAATGGTTGGGCCTTGTGGTGAGCCCCTGTAGTCCCAGCTACTTGGGAGGCAGAGGCAGGAGAATCACTTGAGCCCAAGAGTTGGAGGTTGCTGTGAGCTGTGATGTCACAGCACTCTACCCAGGGTGACAGCTTGAGGCTCTGTCTTTTAAAAAAAATAAATAAATAATAAAGAGAGAGAATTGGTGGGGCCAGAGACTAGGGTGGAAAGACTTGGCCCCGGCTCGGCGCCTGTGGCTCAATCGGCTAAGGCGCCAGCCACATACACCTAAGGTGGCGGGTTCGAATCCCCAGCCCGGGCCCACCAAACAACAATGATGGCTGCAACCAAAAAATGGCCGGGCGTTGTGGCGGGCGCCT
>CAUYQV010058073.1:0-20037 GCA_963574575.1 Galagoides demidoff
TGTGTCTATCCATGAAATAAGTCTGCTATTCCAGAATTCTGTCACCTTGGGGTAATATCCACGTTATGGCCTGAAAAATTGTTTCTGTGCCAGAACTGGAGAAATCACCCTTCCCCGGGCCTGAATTGCAGACATAAGGAATTTTCCACCTATGCTGACTACGGGATTTTCCACAGGTAGGTCTCGACGTGGCCTATGACGGATGAGAAACCGTTTTCCTAACTCCAGGGACCAGGTTCAAAGGATATAAAGACGCTCCACTAACGTGGGGAGAACAACCAGCCTGCAGGATAAACTCGCAGGCTTTGCTGGATCATTTTTGTCCATTTAAGCAATTTTAAAAATCCTTTCCTTTTTATAGAACAGTGAATCAATATATAAGCCTCGTTTTGCAATAAGTTAGCTGCAGAAGCAAACAACTACAGAGTTGTTTAATTATATAGCCACATCTGTATTACTTTAGAGAGTATCTCTTTAGAGAAGTTTTGTATCTCCAAGGTTAAATAATTTCCTTCATTTCTTACATTGTAACAAAATTGTACAAATTAGAAATGGTTGGTCTTATTATTCGAGCAAATTTATCAAATCAAAAAATTAAATCATGCATTTGGGCAGGTTTTCTTTCACCACCTAGGGAAATAAATCAGCATAACAAGTGAAAAAACAATCACCTGAAGAATTTTGTCTGTTGCCCTGTACTTGGGATTTATATAGAATTGGATCTCCATAACTAGCACCTTCCCCCTGAGAAGGTACCAGCTGGTCTCTGTCACAGCTGCACCCAATGCTAACTTCTCCCTAACATCATCAGCTAATTGAGTTGCTTCCTTCAACTAGATTTTAGTGCCTAAAGATTCAAGTAGGTCTGTGTTTAGTTTATCTGTGTATCGCTCATGCATGAAAAATCGGTAATTGTTCAGTGAGTAAGTATGGAAAAAAATCCAGCAAAAGAAAAAATGATCACCAAAGTTTCTGGTGGCAAAGGGTCTCATATACCTAATTAAAGAGAATTTGCTCTTGGAAATGTTTCAGTAAGCCTTCCTTATTTGAAAAATAAGGGACAAATTAAAAAAATTGCCTTCAAATCTCTGTGTATCAAGCGTTTAGGCATTTACAAATAAAACCTGAGCATACTGTGAATATAACCAGAAGAGCTTTCTCTAAAAATGATATGCTATTATCTCTTCTGGTCATAATAAAAGCAATCTTGGAAGAACCAACTAAATGCATTTTTTTCTGCTATAGCAAAACCCGAGGTTTATGGATTCTCCATTAGTCTACGCACATTGACTGTGAGATGGGACTCCAAAGAGGACTTTCAAGAGGGAAATTACAGGAACAGTTAATTCATCCACAATATGTGTGTGTGCCTCCGAGTACGTTACCAAGAGAGAATTTTTCCTGTTTTTTACTGCTGTTGATAGCCTAAGCTGTGGTTTCTCACAATTTTATCTCCATTCTGGCAGGAAATGAAATCTTTCATGTTCATCAGAGACATCATAGCATGGATATGAAGGGTTGATTCTTTGACCTTGACTTTCTATTTCTAGGGAGTCAACAGTACTATTCCACTTCAAATCTGAGTCAGAAACAGGCTGAATGGAACTCCATCATGGAGGTGGAGATTATTTTACTTCATAAGAGTGAAAGATTCTTGGTCTGCTCCATGACAGTTGCCAACAGCCATTCCATTTTCCATAGAGATGTGTAGATAGGGAAAGAGAGATTTAACATAGCCCAGTGTGAGTTTTTCCCACCTGTTTAACTTTTTTAAATGTTGACTTACTTACTACCCTTATCAGTTTATTAAGATTACAGTGACATCTTGTGGCTTATCATTTTCCCTTTTAATGCCATTGCCCAGGTAAAAATTAAACACTTCAGTTCTTACTAAAGACCTTTAGCCTTCGTGGCATAATATGCATTGATCAAAAAATCTGAGATAATACTATTTCAGGTAGCGACTAATATTCTCCTTTATTTGGTTCAAGCAAGTGTATTTCTGAATAACTTAAACTAGAAAAATATTTTCTACAGAAAAATGCAAAAAAATATACCATTAATTGTAAATTTTCTTCTATCAGACTCATTATGACACAGTAAATTGGTTGCAACTTAATCTGTGTAAGAACAATGAAATTCAAAAATCGAAAGTCTGCTCCTGAGGAAGTATTTCTATGGATTGTTAAGTCCAGCTTATTAAAATTAACTAATTAAAAAAATCATTGAAAGGAAAAGTTTTTTCACAGCAAAACTAAATGTCTGCCATTTAAACCTGATAATTATTAGCTCCTTCTAATTAGCAAGTTTAGTGTATAAAGTGAGCATGCTAGGGGTGGCACCTGTGGCTCAGTGGGTAGGGTGCTGGCCCCATACACCACACGTGGTGGGTTCAAACCTGGCCCCGGCCAAAAAAAACTGCAAAACAAAATAAAGTGAAAACAAAATTAAGCTACATTAAAAGATGGTGGCTTTTTTTCAAAGGCAAACTGAACTGGAGTCAATACTCCCTGTCCCGACCCTACAAACACACGTTTCATCTTTAACATTCACTTCATACTGTGGCTTAGTGATGACCAAGTTTAGACGGCTCAGGTGATGCAGAAATTCTGCTGAAAACCATCTTCTCCTCCCCCTTTCTCTTCCTTTCCTTGCCACTCAACTCCCTCTTCTTCTTGTGATTTTGACCTTTAAACTAATCCTTCTCATAACCAATGAAAGAAACCCATTTTGGAAATTACAGACAACAATATTTCTCCTTGCTGTATACTTTAATACATGATTCCTTAGAAGTGTCAGTGTGAAGAATATCCCATTTCATCTGATCCAAGACATCATTTGCCAGATACCACTTTGTTTTATGTACTGTTGAAAAAGAAAAAAAGATCACTGTTAGCTAAACAGTGACACATGGACCAGAATGTTTATTTTAACCTATTCAAAATTTGTTAAATAGGTCTTTTAGACTAATTTGAATGAATTTTGCTATATATCATGCTTATGTATATTTAAAATGAGAAAATAGGGTTATGGGCACACTTAGGTGTATAACTTTGACTCAATCTGTGTGGAAATGGAAGCATGTAAACAAAACATATATCCCCTAATATTCTGGGGGTAAAAGAAATAAAAAACAATTAAGTAAATCTCAAGGTTTCACATCGATAAAATGAAAAGAAAAAATAAACAAAACACAACTTTTTAAAACCGCAGGGTGCAGCGCCCAGTCATTTTCTGTGCAGTGTGGCTGTTCTGGTTTTGCCCACACTGTCGCCCTCTCTGCTGCTGAGAGCACTGGAAATCAGCTGTGCCCAAAAGACTGCTCCAGCTTTCTCTTTCCAGATCCTTCTTTCAGGCTATTGATACCTATTCTGAAAATTTTGAAATTGATACTTTATCTTACATATATATCAGTGAAAGGCGTTTATAAAATAACCAAGATTTATGATGCTTCCTCAAAGGAATGTCATGATTCCTTCTCAAGTGGTTTGTAGCCTGAGATGTCAAGAGGTCTCAGTCAGAAACATTCAGGTGACAAGATGACTTGACCTCTAAGTCAGGACTGCTACCTGACCTCTGGTGATTATAACACTGGTTACACTAGTCACTCCATCTTCATAAAAGATAAAATGTGAAAATGGTATGCCCTAGAAAAGCTAATATTTAAATCATGAATGCCAATAGGCAGCCTTTCCTGAGTGCCTGCTGGGTGTCAAGAGTGATATCCTGGGCGGCTCCTGTGGCTCAGAGGAGTAGGGCACTGGCCCCGTATGCTGGAGGTGGTGTGTTCAAACCCAGCCCTGGCCAAAAGCTGGAAAAAAAAAATGATATCCTTCATATACACTATATTATTTCATCCTTAGTATAATTCTATGGAGTGGATGCTCTAATTTGAATATATAGAAGGAAATAAAATGTCTTGTTCCAAGGACAGACATGTAGTAAGTGGTATATCTGGAGTTTAAGCTCAATTCTGTCTCAGTGTTTTTTTTCCTAAGCATCTGGCTATAAATATTTAAGCAAAGAAAAAAAAAACAGGCAAGAGGATCATTCAGTCATATGGAAAAGGATCATCTCTCCATCAGTCATTTTCCTTGAATAACTGACAGAGCAAAGAGCAATTGTGTGAACAAATGTCAGATTTATTTAATCTTGAATTACACAAAACTTTCAGAATAGAAGAGAGATGAAACATTTTTTCCTATTTGAAGAGGGGAAAAAAATGGCTTCCTCAGGTGGAGGCTGTGAAAACGCAGCAGAAACATTTTCTGGAACATGCTGTGTGTCACAAATAAGCACTTTAGTGTTCCCTAGAGAAACAAAAAATTATGCAATTTTTGAAGACAGGAAAAGAAGTCTATATTTAATGTATAATGAAGAGTGAATGTGGACCAGGAACAGTGAGATTTTTGTTGAGATTGGTTTTACTGCCATCGATTAAACATTTCTTCCACAGATCTTTTTCTCAACAAAATCAGAAACCATTCTGAATATCATCTACTTTCAGTTTACTATTGTTAAATTATATTCTGTGCTTTGAACAAAGTAGTTAATAAAAATAATTAAACTGATTCCTCTGTGGAAATCTCTATTTTCATAAGATGTATTATTTTTCATAAGCTATTTTTATGCACATATGGAGGTTTCAGTGTTCCCTCAGGAATAAAAAGTGGCTGGGCTAAACAGCATAGACTCTATTTGCACAAATTAAAGCAATTTTTCAAAATTTATATGAAGCTTGAAATAGGCACAGGTAATAATCTAAAACTTCCATTTGTTTTAAAAATGTTTTTATCCAACAATGTCAGCAATGACTATTACTAAGAGTAAAAGATAATTATTTACAAATAGGAGATTTTGCAAACTTAGGTCTGGAAACTCTTACATTTTGTTTTCATATTTTATAGTGCCAATATTATTCTAAACAAAAAGAAGACTAATATTTTTCCTAATTCTTCCTAGGAACAGATTTTATGACGGAATCTGTAGCTAGCTTAGCATTAAAGTAAAAGTGGAAAATGGAACTGAATTAACAAATAATAACTTAGGAAATCTGAGCATTAAATTTCATATGATTTTGTGAAAATTACACAGACTTTCAGCTTAATTGCTTTTACGTTACTTTCAATCCTAACATAGTGTGAGTTTCTGGCCCACAGATATGGAGAATGAAATTAAAATGTGCTGGGGATACATCAAAGAAAAGAGACAAGAAAAAATAATAAAAGAAGAAAATGCATGCATATGTACATAGCAGGCATAAAATTCAGCAAGCAACCAATCTTTGCCAGCTCTGAAAAAACAGCATTAAATGTTTCAGAAGTCATGTGTTCACCTTTACATGATAGCAGGTGCAATGACAGATGCTTGTAATCATTAGATGGAATTACTGGGAAGATTATGTTCAGAACATTTTTAATATGTGTAAGAATGAGTATAAGATATTTCAGAAAGCTTTCCACAAAAGAAAAAAATCATAGTGAAGTACTTTAAAGCTTAAAGGGAGACTTTTACCTTAAATCAGATTTATGCCTGATGATACTAAAGTAAACAAAAAAAAATTGAAATCAAGAATTACTGAACTCATGCTTTCTTTAATATAGAAAAACAGGTGAGATATATTGATTCAGGGTTATGCCAGGAACAGAGGCCCTTTCTGCCTTCAAAGTGTGGTCCATGGACCAGTACTATCATCATACCCTGGAATGTGTAAGAAATACAGAGTCCCAGCTTTTATTTCTGGACCTATCAAATCAAAATCTGAATTTTACCAAGATTTTCAAATTATTCTTATACACATTCAATCACTAGTTTTAAAAATGCACAGAAATCCATTGCAAAGAAACCAAGAAATGGATTCCACAAAGTTGAGTATAAAGTGATGGAGAATTTCCGAATGTTTCTGTGTGGAAGAAGGTATCAAAGGCTTTGACAACTGAACTATGGTATACAAAAAGGTTGGGATACTAGCCCAGAAAGTGCTCATACTACACAGATACAAATAATAACACAAGGGATTTCAAAACTGAACTGATATTGAAATTATAGCCCACAGAAAGCAAGTCAAACTCCTCAGGCTAAACCCAATTGGGTCACATCCCTACTAAAACGAAAACATATGAACATTGTCCAGAAGATTTAAATAGGACATTCTACATATATAGAATAAAATTTAATACTAAACACAAAAAATCAGGAAAATCTTAAAAACTCACTTAAGGAAAAATAAGCAATTGATGTAGAATCTGAAATAACCAAAATATTGGGAGGCTGAGGTGGGTAGATTGCTTTTTGCTCAGGAGTTTGAGACCAGCATGAGCTAGAGCAAGACCCCATCTCTTAAAAACCACCAGACTTTGTGGTGGGGACCTGTAGTCTTAGCTACTTGGGAGGCTGAGGCAAGAGAATTGCTTAAGCCCAAGAGGTTGAGGCTGCTGTGAGCTACAATGGTACATCTCTCAACCTCAGGGTAATAAAGTGAGAATCTGTCTCAAAACAAACAAAAAAAAAAAAAAAAGAAAAAAGAAAAGAGAGAAAGAAAGAAAGAAAATACTGGAATTTATCAAACACTTGAAGCAGCTATTCAACTATATTCAATGAAGTAAGGGCCAACACTGTTGACATTAAAACAGAAATTACTTCTCAAAGAAATAGAAGTTATTAAAAAAGAACCAAATTCAGTTTGTAGAATGAAAATTGTAATAACTGAAGTAAATAATTCACTGAATGGACTCACTAGTAGAATTATTGTGACATATAAAGAGTCAGTGAACTTAAACATAGATCAATAGAATTTAGGCAATATGAACAACAGGAATAAAAACTATTTTAAAAAATGAAGAAGCCTCACTCTCCTGTGAGACAATGCCAAATGGTCTCAATGAGTGACATTAGAGTTCTACAAAAAGAAGAGAAAGATATTGAGGTAATTTTCTTTTTTTGAAAAAAGTGGCTGAAAGCTTCCTAAATTTTATGACAGACATATGTGTATTTACAGATTTAAGAAACTTTATTTTTGAGGATAAGCTCAAAGAAAATGACACCAAAATACAAAGTGTTGACAACCACAAAAAAAAAAAAAAGAAAAAAAAAGAAAGAAAGAAAAAAACTCATCTTTAAAGCAACCAGACACAAATAACACATTACATACAGGGCATGCTAATTCATACAGCTGGGTAATTCTCATCAGAAATCACGGAGATAGAATAGAATTGAGTAACATTTTTAAAAAAAATACCATTTTTAATGTTTAAAGGAACAACGCTGCCGAAGAAAAAGAATTGTCAACCCTAAATTTTATATTCACTGAAAATATCCTTCAGGAATAAAAGTGTAATAAAAACATAGTAAAATACTGAAAGACTAAAAGATAGTCTAATAGCCCTGTTCAAAGAGAAGTGCTAAAGAAAGTTTTTTAGGGACAAGGGAAATTATGCCAGAAGAAAACTAAGAGAGAGTGACAAACAACGAGGTCCATATTTGTATAAATCTAATGGACTGTGTTTCCCTCTTAAGTTCTTTAAAATATGTATGAAAACCAAAAACAAAAGTTATAATTATTTTCTGATGGGAATTCTCTATTATATTCGTGTATACACATGACACATGATATCTACAAGGGAGAAGGGTAAGAAATTGTATTGTTATAAGGTTTCTAGATTCTCCATGAAGTGGTGAAATATTAATACTAAGTGGAACATAAAAATTTAACTTATAATCCCTAGAACAATCACTTAAAAACTATCCAAAGAGAAACAGTGAAAACTCAATACATAAATTGAAATGGAAAAGCCTGAAAAAATTCAAGTATTCCCAAAGAAAATAAGAAAGAAGAGGCAGAAAAATGAAAAACAAAGTGGACATACAGAAAACAAGTAATAAAATGGTATACCTACATCCAACCATATCAAAATTCCACCAATTGTAAATGATCCATGTTGGTGGGCATAAGAGGCACACACACACAAACCCTCCCTCCAACCCTTTAAGCACCAGAGGAGGGACATTCTCCCTAAACACCACTTGATTGCTCATATTTAAATACATCATTTGCATGAAAGAGGGCATGTCAGCTTAGGTGGGATGATGCTGATCGGTCAATTTTCAATATCTAATTTGCATTGATATGGACCAATCAAAATTTTAGTATCCCCTTTCCCACTCTCCAAACACCCTATAAAAATAACAATATTTCAGCCTGCCAGTTCAGAGGTCATCTCAGGCTTTGCCTGGGCTGGTTTATTTATTAAACCTGACCTTGAATTTCAAAAAATAAAATAAAATAATATAAAATAAAAACAAAGAAAGAAAGAAAAGAAAACAAAGGTTGTGGGATGTACCTAAAGTGATTTTAGAAGGAAGTTTATGAGGTTATTGATTTAAAAAGAAGAAACATCTCAAATTAACAACATAAGCTTCCATTTTAAGACATCAGAAAAAGAAGATCAGTTTAAATCCACAGAAAGAAGAAAAAGCATTAAAAATAAAAGCAAAAGCTCAATAAAATGGAAAACAGAAAAAATACAAACTCAATGAAATCTAAAGCTGATCATGCATAAAGATCAATAAAATTGAAATAATTCAAGCCAAACTAACCAGGAGGAAAAGAAAACAGATGCAAATTACAACTGTCAGAATTTAAAAAGGTGACAAGTATCACTTAGGGTCTTGCTTACATTGAAGAATATCAGAAAAATTAAGATCCACTCTAAGGGCAAAAATTGAACAATTTGACAAAACGAATCAATTCTTGGCATGGCACAAACTACTCAAACTCCCTCAAGAAGGAACAGATAACCTAAATATTCATTTATCTATTAAAAAAACCAAATTGCTACTAAACACTTTATTTTAAAAAAAAAGAAAAGAAAGACAAGTCCAGGCCCACCTGGGTTTACTGGTGAATTGTACAGTTCATGTTAGCCAAAGGCCAAGGGATCACTGGTGAATTTATCAAACACTTAAGGGAGACATTATGGCCAGCGTACATAATAACTAAAAAATAAAAGAGAAGGGAATAACTTCCAATTATTTTAAGAGGCCAGATTTACTCTATTCCAAAATCAAATGAAGATAGTAAAAGAAAAGAAAACTAGAGTTCAGTATCTTCTGTGAATATAGACACAAAATTCCTTAACACAATATTACCACTTGAGTCCAACAATATATAAAAGAATTTTTATACATTTTTTTTTGAGATAGAGCCTCAAGCTGTCCCCCTGGGTAGAGTGCCTTGGCATCACAGCTCACAGCAACCTCCAACTCCTGGGCTCAAGTGAGCCTCCTGCCTCCCAAGTAGCTGGGACCACAGGCACCCACCACGGTGCCTGGCTATTTTTTGGTTGCAGCCGTCATTGTTATTTGGCGGGCCCGGGTGGATTCAAACCCGCCACCTTAGGTGTATGTGGCTGGCGCCTTAGCCACTTGAACCACAGGTGCCGATCCTTTATACATATTTTTAAAAAGCATTCTGAAGTGGGGTGTATGCTGGGAATACCATTCAAGTGAAACTGAGCTACTGGTACACATTAATGTGGATGATTGTCAAAAGCATTCTTGTTGAATAAAACCAAGTCATGAAAGGTTCCATGTAGTATCATTCTGTTGATAGGACCTTCTCCAAAATGGGGCTCAGGTGAGTGGTTGCTAGAGGCTGCAGGTAGGGAGAGGGGCTGACTGACAAGGGGCAGGACAACAGAGTTTTGCTGAGGGGGGGGGAACCATTCTGAGTTTTGATTATCATGAAAGTTACATCAATCTATATAGGTTTTAAAACTCAAGGAACTTCACACCAAGAAGAGTAAATTTTGATGTATGTAAATTTTTTAAGTCATAGCAATTCAAGATATATCAGAAGCAATTAAACATGGATTAGGAATCTAGTGTCATTATTTATTCTTACTTAAAAATAGAAGATCTAAAGTACTTCAGAACATTGTTACAAGAAATCCTCTTGCTACAAAGGCTGCACAAGATTCTAATAATTTCCCTTAGATTGCAAGTTTATAATAAGTTTGCCTTTTCAGTGTTTCTTTCCTGTGTCATATTACATTGTAATAAATGTAGTATTTGTTAAGTAGTGCTGAGTGGGGAGAATTGACCATTCAGATACTTCAACTGGCTGAGAGTCTCCTGGGTTGTCCTTGGAAGGTCATTTCCCTTCCTCGTCCTACTACAGAGAGGAGCCACTTTCATGAAACTTGTTAACTAGTCCAGCTTGGTGGTAGAGTAATTTTGGAAATATTTTTTCCCTGAGAAAGGGATAATTGCATTCATTAATTCGCATATACACCAGATATTTTGCAGGTAAAGGCTGATAAATTTGATAAGTGAATCAAAGAGTTAAATAAACTATTCGTTTCTTTTCAGATACCTGATTACAGATCACTTGTGGCCAATCACTTTACACATTTTTAAAATAAGAATAATATTTCTTGCTCTACTGTAAAGATTGTACAATTTGAACGAGCATCTCACTATAAAAGCATTTTGCAGAGCAGAGAGTCTTTATGGGAATGAATTTCATGTAATAATAAAATTTCTTCCCTGTTTCCTCTAAAGGGGTTTCCTCAATTTTGAACAACATGCCATTAAGCATCCTGGAACGGGGGAGGTAAATTGTTTCCAAGTCAAAAGTGATGGATGTGGAAGTAGAGAGCAGACTGAACCAAAAAAACAAACATGAAAAAGAAAAGACAAAAAAGCAGACGCCAACATGCCACACACATGCACACATGCATGTGCACACACACACAGATATGCACATGCACACACATGTGTAGACACACATGCACAGGCATGCAGATATGCACATGTGTACACACACATGCACACATGCAGATATGCACGTGCATGCACACACATGTGTACACACACAGGCACATGCATGCAGATATGCACATGTGTACACACACTTGCACACATGCAGATATGAATGTGCATGCACACATGTGGACACACACATGCACATGCATGCAGATATGCACATGTGTACACACACATGCACACATGCAGATATGCATGTGCATGCACACATGTGTACACACACATGCACATGCATGCAGATATGCACATGTGTACACACACATGCACAAATGCAGATATGCACGTGCACACATCGCACGCAAGGACACCTGCACATGCATGCACACACATGTGTACACACATGCACACACATGCACACACACAGATATGCACATGTGTATACATATGCACACACATGCAGATCTGCACATGCACACACATGCACATGCACACATCACACGCACACACACATGCAGATATGCACATGCACACATCACACACATGCACACACACATGCACATGCACACGCATGTGTACACGCACATGCACACATGCAGATATGCACGTGCACACATACACATGCACACATCGCACGCAAGGACACCTGCACATGCATGCACACACATGTGTACACACATGCACACACATGCAGATATGCACATGCACACACACATGCACACACACAGATATGCACATGTGTATACATATGCACACACACGCAGATATGCACATGTACACACATGCACATGCACACGCATGTGTACACGCACATGCACACATCACATGCACACACACATGCAGATATGCACATGCACACATCACACGCAAGCACACATGCTCATGCACACACACACACTCATGTACACACACACACATGCACATGCACACACACACACATGCACATGCACACACACACACATGCACATGCACACACACACATGCTCATGCACACACACACACACAAATATACCATCTAATGGAATGTAATGGAATGGTTTCTGGTTTAGTTTTCAGGCAAGAAAAATAAACAAAGGAAAAAAAGCTTAAGTCTTTTTTAATGACATACGACTTTGAAGTGGTCCTGAAGTACCTGGGTCCCACATTTTAGATAGTGAAGACTCATGGGATCCTGGTTTGGGGTTTGCCTGCCCCACTGCCATCCTTTCTCTCCCTCTCTCTCCCCACCCCACTGTCATGGTGCCGTAGTGATGCCTTCATTCTTGGGGAGCAAGAACTAAATTAGAACAATGGATTTGGGGCCTCTGCTTAGATAGGTCTGGAGTTTCTTTTTGATGATGCAGTTTAGTCAACTGGAGATTTGTTTAGAAATAAACAAATATTAATATATTTAAAATGTATTAAAACATTAAGAGGCAATCTAGTCTTCTGGGAAGTAAAGATAAGAGCTTTCTTAGGAGATACATATATATGATTTTTTTAATCAGTCCAGGAACTGAGGCACTCTCCTGATGAATTGTACACAGACCCGTGAGCTCTGTCTAAGGGATGCATCCTTAAGTGGATCTTCTCTGTAATGGGTAGTGTTGTAGTGATTTTTTTGGCAGCCGCTTTTTAATGATAAATAATCATTATTCCTTTTATTTTTTCAACATTGCAACGAAGACCTGCACTTTACAAAATGCCCTTCAAGTTGCCTTTGTCCAATCCCTAAACTGCCCCAAGCTATTTTGACTTTTAATAAAGCCATTTTTTAGAGAACATAAATACTTATTATACATTCAAGAAGCTAATTGTATATTAAAGGCAGTGAGTTATATTACACATGATATGCACATTTAATGAGTACAAAATATGCTCTTTGCTATACTTTCCCTTCATTTTTATTCTTATAGTGTGCAAATAAACGTTTCTACTTAAGATTGAGTTTAACAATTACTTGGTTATGGTGGTGATGTCAAAATTTATAGGTTTATACTTTCTCTAATTATTCAGTCCAGTCTGCTGTATATACAAAAAAAAAAGTAATATCGATATTTAAAATAAAAACAAAACTGTGTAATTGTTGATAATTACTTTTGATTTTCTCCAGAAGAATAGGTTCAAAGAGTAAAACTCTTTGGTAAACTGTGCACACTGTGTGTATGTGTCTGGTAATTTATACATTTTAAAAGAAATAGAATTGAGCTACAAGACATCCCCTTGTCTATATAATCATCTGCATGCTCATATGAATGGCAAAACAGAATTATAGTCCCGAAAGTAGAAGGGAAGAGGAGAGAAGGGGAAAAGAAGAGGGTTGTGGGAGCAGGGAGGGTGTTTGGGGGGACCCCACCTAATGTGCATGATGCAATGGTACATTTCAAAACTATTAAGAAATGAGTGTAATTGTGATGGATGTGTTACTTGGTTCGATGTAAGCATTTCACATTGTATATCAAAGCAGTACCCTGAACCCCATAAATACATCAATGTACAAAGTTGTGATTTAATAAAAAAAAATAAAAAAAAGATAGTACGTTTTCCAGGGAAAGAAAAACAGTGAAGAAATTATAAACAAAGTACAACAAAACAACTTGGCATTGAAAGATTTTACACTCTCCACAAGCGTGCTGAGAACAGGGGAGAATCCTTTTCAATTTAAAAAACAGTTAAGGTATATTTGAAATATTTTTAATATTTTAAATATTCTGAATGGTAAAATTTGACCTCCTTTCAGCTAATAGAAATTACATTTCGGGGCTTCATAAAAACCACGTGATTTTCTAGTGATGTTTACTCTTCCTTAGAGGTGACACATTTAGTTGCCTTGTGGGCATAGAGATACAGCAATGTATGTACTGCTTAACAAGTGGTGATATGGTCATGAAAACCATCATAAACTCAGAATCTTAATACTGAGTCAACATTATTCAGGCCAACCTGTACGCAGACAGGAGTACCATTCTACAATAACCTGAGCTTTATGAAGATGTTATGAGTACTGAAAATATAAGCCATGAAAGACCCAGTGTTAAGCATTGTGTCCTTGGGTATTCATAAATTCTTCTGTGAGTATTGCCTATAAATTTCTCCAATTTTTTTTTTTTTTTGAGACGGAGTCTTAAGCTGTTGTTCTGGGTAGAGTGCTGTGACATCACAGCTCATGGCAACCTCAAACTCTTGGGCTTAAGCAATTCTCTTGCCTTAGCCTACCAAGTAGCTGGGACTACAGGCACCTGCCACAACGCCTGGCTATTTTTTGGTTGTCGTTGTCACTGTTTGGCAGGCCCGGGCTGCATTTGAACCTGCCAGCTCTGGTGTATGTGGCTGGTGCCCTAGCCGCTGAGGTAAAGGTGCCAAGCCAATTTCTCCAACTTTTAAAGAATACATTTCAACTGTTCTACTATGCAGGAGAATTTTGCATTTGTCCATAATGTATAATAGAAAAGAAAAACTTTTAGAGAAAAACCATTTTGCAGGGTGGGCAAGTATTTTGCATTTTTAATACAGACTATTCCTCCACACCACCGAAATCCCTCTAAAGTCTATAAAGATTACACAGACCTTTTATTTCATTTATACAAATATCAAACATGCAAACCTATGTTAAGTAGAAGTTCACTACCAGAGAGACGAACTTCGAAGTGTGTGGACAGAACAGCACCGGAGTCACTCGTGAGGTTGTTGGATGGGCGCACTCTCGGGCAGCTCTGCTCTGATACAGTCTCAATTCTATACATCTAAACAGCTAGCACAAAAGTAAGTATTCCATATGTGCCTTTTACTTTAGCAGTATTCAAAATTTAGTGTGTGACAGAATTATTACCAAAGTTTGTAAAAAAGAAAAAAAAAGCAAATTTAGTGTTTAACAATCTATAGTCAAACCCAGTGGCTTCCAAACTCTTCTGAACTGAATTAAAGTTTATGATAACATCAATTCTTGTTCACAGCATCAAATCATGGTAAGATGCCGCTTCTTTTAAATTCTGAATGTTTCAAACATTTTCTGAACCTGTTAATCACAGAGTTAAAATTCTGGCTTTATATGAGCCTGGTTCCATTAATGAGACATGATAAAATCACATTTTTTTCCCCAGTAAATACTATTATTTCAACCAAAAGATAACAAGCAGTTTACTGGAGATGTGGAAGTTGACTCAGCAGAGAGTGACCTGTAACTCTGTAGCGGCCTCAGACACAGATGCCCCGGTAGCCACTCAGGTAAGGAATGGAAGAGACAAGAACGAGAGGCCCCATTCACGGATGTTCATGCTTAAAGCCTAACGACCTCTCGCAGAGAAATCAAGCGCAGCTCTGTGGGCAGCCTGCAGCCCCTGACTGCTTTAGAAATACTTGTTACAGTATTTACTGGGTGGGGAAAATGTTGCATTCTCCAGTCTCTGTGCGAGCCGTGTCTCCTGGGATCAGCCCCCCAGTGACACACTGAAGTGTGTTATTTCTCTTATTCGGTTGTTCATATGGTTCATCTCAGGACTTCTGGGAACTTAGATGGTACCTGCAGCAACAAAACCGGCTGATGTATCAGATTTGTAAACCACATCAGATATATGATGAAGCCAAGTGGATTTTTTTCATTCTTTTTTTTTTCTTTTTGTAGAGACAAAGTCTTGTTATGTTGCACAGGCTGGTCTTGAACTCCTGGCCTCAAGCAGCCCTCCTGCCTTGCCTCCCAACGTGTTAGGATTACAGGCATGAACGCTAGGCCTGGCTTAGCAAGTGAATTTTTGATGGCTTAGAAAAATAAGTTATAGGTATAACCTATAGATGGGGTTCGCCTGGCCCGATTTTTTTTGTCTAATAGATTTTGTCACGGAGCCATGCAGAAGATGAGTATTTGCATTCTTCTGCCTACGCTGTACAATGATTTCCCATAAGTGACAATTAGAATCTTTGTGGACCGCCTACCTGTCCTTCACCTGGCTTGTTCCTGCTTGTTATCTGTAACCATATAATGCTAATTTACTGTGGTGTTTGAGTCTGAATTACTGTGAAAGATGTAAGATGACCAGAAACATCGCTGTTTCCAAATTTCCCCTAGAGGTATCTTTGCAACTTCCAAAATCAAAAACAGAACTGTTTACATGTTCAATATGCACTTTTATTTTAAACAACAGCACAACAAACACACCACGTGACATGACCGTCATCTTAACACTGATAACATTCCTCAACAAATTGACCTGTAATTTACATACACTATTTTTATCTGGAGCTATTTTAAATATAGAGAGACACTGCAAAACACAATGCTAAGGATATGCCAGTTGCAAACATAATGTGCTTAGTTACTGTTTTCCTTGTTGTCAAATGAAATAATTTACAGTTCCTCAAAATCATGTCCACGTGTGTTCATTGTTTCCGGATGCATGACTCGCCCCATGAATAGGATTGCTCCTGTTTGGATTTGCAAGTGAACAAAAGTTGTGGTGAACAACAACAAAAAAAATAAAGGATATTTATTTTACTTCTTGTTTACAATAATTGATATTCTTAAAATGAAAATGTAAGTTATTGTTCATTTCAATAAATCATTTGAACATTAGAAATTATGTAATACTAAGAATAAAGTTCTCAGTTTTAATAAAAATTTCTTTGTGGCCTAGTACATAAAATTTTGTTTTCATAACAGACTCACCAGTCCTCCTGTTCCTGATAAGAAAGAAAAATGGATGGTCCACAATAACTTGGGGATACAGCACAGCCATCCTGCTAATTGCGATCATCCCTGTGGTACAGAGAAAAAGTAATTACACATCCGTGGGTGTGCAGAGACCAGTGAGTAATTTCTCAGATCTATGTCTATCCATTTAAAGCAAAGACAACAATTTATAAGAAACAAGATTTTAAAGACTTAGAGAAAAAAGTCATAAACGGGTAAACATTTCTACTTGGTCTTTTTAAAAAAAAATAAAGAAAACACAAGGCACACTTACTTTCCTCCCTCAACCGACCAAAAATAATGAGACAATTTATTCTGCTTGCTATAAAAATGTGTATTCTCAGCCTCAGATGGATACTTGTAAGCTTTGACTAAAACAACTAAAGGATGGAGAAGAAACAGCAACAACAAAAATCCCCAAACCAAAAAAACCCCCCAGTTTCTTTATATTTCCAAATCATCATTTCTTTTGTCTGAAATGGGCATTTTCACACAGCAAGTCACCAGCCTTCTAGCAAATGGTCAGGAGGGCAGCGATTAAAGAGAAACATAGCAGGGAGAGGTGCAGTGAGTTTCCTGCAGCTGCAGCTGGCCGCTGAATCCCCCCAAGATCCTGATCACGGGATGATTGGGCCACACTTGCTGCAATGTGGTTAATTGTCAGAAAAAAAGTCAAGATTTTAAGCCTTCCTGCAGTCTGAGATTAATATTTCCATTTCCTCCTGAAAATACTGTCACGTGTGGCTGATGACATTCTTTTAGTGGCCAAATACACGCAGAAATTAGGAACAATGTGCAAATGTAAGTTGCTAACATTTTACCAGAGAAGGGAAAACCCTGCTAATACCTGATGATCGCTGTGGAACACTGGGTTGGAACCCACAGAAACAAACAAAGGGGGCAGAAGAAGCAACAGAAAAATAATCATTCTGGGGCAGTCAAGACCGTCAAAACGATTAGGACGTTTGCCATTACGCTTTGGACATGGGATTAGGTCAAAAATGGGAAGATTTTTCATTTAAAATTATTGTTTTACAGTATTATGTAGTTAAAAGTATTTATTAAATTCTATCATATACTCGTGCTTACGTATATGCTTTAAAAAAATCAAAACTTATCACTGCCAGAATGAAGAACCAACTTTGGCAAGTAATTAAGCTGAAAGAAAAATGTTTAAATGGGCAAGAAGAAAATATTTAAAATATTAAAACAGGCAGCATAGCAGAAAAATCTCTTCTGACAGAGCTGCCCGTGTCTGGCCGTCTCACAGGAGAGAAAATGAAGAGGATGGCTGCTCGGCCGAGGGGCTGGGGGGGGCACACGCTTCACATCCTATTTGGAAAATCCTAGCTGGGTCGGCATTGGCTTGACTTCTAAGTTGGAGCAGAGTCAGTTTTTTTGGCTTGATTCTAAAAATGACCCACACCTCCACCCAAGATTGCTTTAAAAATACAAATCTGGAAGAGGTGAGAAGATTTGAGAAAACAGCTCCATACCTGAGGCAGCTGCAGCCTCTGCACCTTCCTCATTAACCTCTAAGAAGGACTTGTGGATGGCTCTGGAAAGGAACATCTCCTTGCTGTCTGCAGAAGGAGAATCAGAAGCATTTCTTTAGCATCAGAGATAGGAAAACGTTTTCCCCTTTTGTTAAATGGGCTTGGGAGACATCTGCCTAAGAGCCCGAGATACTGATGTAAAACCTGAGAGATTCCCCTACACGATTTCACTTATGATCGGGGGAAACCAGGAGGGACGTGCTTTCTAATTTGCCTCATTTTACACTCGCCCCTTAATTGTCCCCCTGATTTTTACTGGTGATCTTCCCATTGTTACTCTCTTATGTTGCCAGGAAAAAGTGAAAACTCCAAATGAGTTCATAATTCAAGTTAAAAACACCTAACACTTGCTTTCTAATTTGAAAGTTAAAAACACAAAATGAGAACAGGCAAAAATTTGGACTAAAAAGTGTTTTTCTTTTTTTAATCTGATCTCTAATTTCTACAGCAATGCAAATATCATTGAAAATAAATAAATGAGATGGACTTCTAGGTTGTAGAAATGAGAATATTCAAGAAAGTTACTTTCTATTCAAGTTAATTGGCTTATCTAGGGATTCACAAGTATGCTTCTTCCTGAGATTGGCAGAAATAACACATCTTTAGTATCAGGAGGACCATTTTTCCCTTCTCTTTGTGCTTACTTTTAAGTTAATGGCTGTTACAGGCTGAATTGCGTTACCCACCCCCATCCCCCAAAATCCCTAACTTCAGATTGTCACTGTGTTTGGATGCAGGATCTTAAATTCCAATGAGGTCCTTAGGGTGGACCCTAATCCAGCGGCTGGTATTCTTATAAGAAAAGGAAACTTGTACACAGGTACGGGGGGGAAGGCCACCTGGGATGGTTAATTCTATGTGACAACTTGGCTGAGCCTCGGTGACCACATAATTGGTCAAACATTATTCTGGATGTTTCTGTGAAGGAGTCTTTGGGTGAGATTAATGATTAAATAATGGAGTCTGAGTGAGACAGATGCTCTCAGAAGGTGAGTGGGCCTCATCGAATGAATCAGCTGAAGACCTTAACCCAACAAAGATTGATCAACCTTCCCCCACTAGGGAGGGAGGAATTCTGACAGCTTACTGCGTTTGGACTGCAATTCTCCCCCAAGATTTTGAATTTCCAAAGCTCCCCTCCCTCTTCCCTTTTCTCTCTCTCTCTCTCTCTCGCCCTCCCTCCCACCCACCTACCTACCTATCTGTCTGAATGTACATACATAATCCTGCCTAATACACGGCAGGAAACCACCATGTGTGAGCCAGGAAGAGAGGCCTCAGGAGAAGCCAGCCCTGCAGACACCTTTCTCTCTCACGTAGACCTTCTAGAACTGTGAGAAAGTACATTTCTGGTTGGTAAGTCCCTCAGTCTCTAGCACTTGGCTATGGCGGCCCGGGAAAACTACAAAATGACCTTTAGTCTTGGGTTTTCAATGTTTCTCCAAGATTAAAACCAAACAACCCCCCCCAATATGTTCCAAATACTTAAAAAGAGAGCCAGGCGAGAAACCAAGATGAAGGATTACTCAAATTTATACCCATATTTTTGTAGTTCTGGGACGTCTAATTCAAATTCAAGATAAATGACCTTGCTGCTAATAGCATCATTCAGTAAAAGCACAATTGATTTCCCAATAGGCTGCTTAGTAAGACTTTGTAAGTAACCAAATCCTGCCACAATATACATTTTCCTTCAAGTTTCTAAAAACACATAATTACCTGATGTGCACAGGGAATGCGGCTCACCCACATGACTGGGGCATCTGTGCACAGCACCTAATTATTTTAAATAAGCCCCCAGACAACTAACAATCGCATCTCCAACACACTTTTAATAGGAGTATTGCTTCTTTGGATCACATTTGGTATTGAGACACGAACACTGCATTATTAAATAGTCTATTCCACATGTTATGAGATTTTCTTCTAGAATGCATTTGATGACTAGGAGAAAAATAAAAAGCAATCAAGTTTTCACATTTAGAAATTAAGCACAATTAGTTCCCTCAAACTCAGAGTAGTTTTGTTTTTTAACAAAAAGAAAAATTTAAATTGCAC
>CAUYQV010058074.1:0-20648 GCA_963574575.1 Galagoides demidoff
CTGTGGTCCCAGCTACTTGGGAGGCAGAGGCGGGAGACTCGCTTGAGCCCAGGAGTTGGAGGTTGCTATGAGCTGTGATGCCATGGCACTCTACCCAGGGGGATAGCTTGAGGCTCCGTCTCAAAAAAAAAAAAAAAAAAAAACCCTGAGAGCCACAGGGGAGTGGGCAGCACCTGCTAAGCTGTAGGCTGTGATCGCCCTGTTGTCCCTCCAGATCCGCAGTGGTACCCTGCTCGCCAGTCCCTCCGCCTGGACCCCAGTGAGTACATTTGTCCACTTGGCCCACCCCTGGGCTCCTGGGTGGCAGTGGGAGAAGGCCCAGGCAGCCCCTGAGCCCTGGCCCACATCTCTGCAGAGGGCAAGTCTCTGAAGGATGAGGATGTTCTGCAAAAGCTGCCTGTGGGCACTACGGCCACACTCTATTTCCGGGACCTGGGGGCCCAGATCAGCTGGGTCACGGTGAGTCCTGACCCCACCCATGGACCCCCTTTCCAATCAGCCATAGTGGGATGACTCACCTTGCTCCCTTGTACCTTCAGGTCTTCCTGACAGAGTATGCGGGGCCCCTTTTTATCTACCTGCTCTTCTACTTCCGGGTGCCCTTCATCTACGGCCACAAATATGACTTTACGTCCAGTCGGCACACGGTGGTGCAGTGAGTGGGGCCAGGCGGGAATAAGGCAGTCGGTGGATGAAGGGTGGAAGGCCCGCTGGACCAGCTTCAGCTGAGTCCATTCCTCCTTTACAGCCTCGCCTGCATCTGCCACTCATTCCACTACATCAAGCGCCTGCTGGAGACACTCTTTGTGCACCGCTTCTCCCATGGCACCATGCCTTTGCGCAACATCTTCAAAGTGAGAGCCCCGCCTGCCATTCTGGCCTCTCCCTTGCAGCTGCCCCAGCCCCGCCCACCGTCCCCACCCCTCCCTCGCAGCGTTGACCCTCGTCTCATCCCTGCATGGCTCCCTTTCAGAACTGTACCTACTACTGGGGCTTTGCAGCATGGATGGCTTATTACATCAATCACCCACTGTACACGCCCCCCAGTAAGTGGCCTCAGATCGCCCGCCCCAGCCCCTCCCTTACCGTAGACCCTCCCCGCATCGGTCTCATGTCCCTGCTTCCTCTTCAGCCTATGGAGCCCAGCAGGTTAAACTGGCACTGGCCATCTTTGTGGTAAGGAGGCTGGGGGTGGTGATGGGGGCGGGAGGGGTCAGCTGGTGGGCTCTAGGCTGACCCTGCACCCCTGACAGATCTGCCAGCTTGGCAACTTCTCCATCCACATGGCCCTGCGGGACCTGCGGCCTGCTGGTGAGTGCCTCCTGTGGGTTTGGGGTGGGCTCATGGTAATGGGGGCTGAGGGAGTCTGACCTGCTCATCTTGTCCTGCCTGCCAGGGTCCAAGACCCGGAAGATCCCATACCCCACCAAGAACCCCTTCACGTGGCTCTTCGTGCTAGTGTCCTGCCCCAACTACACCTATGAGGTAAGGGGCTGCCCTGCCTTTCTCCCTTCTGAAGCCTAGGGTTCTATGTGGAGAGGCCAGCCCCAGGAAAAGGCACCTGGTCTGGCAGCTATTTTTTCAGCCTGCACTTGGAGAAGCCATGGCCTCTTGGGCTCTGGGGCTTGGGGGCTGTGTAACACTGGGCTTCTGTCACACATCACTGTCTTCACTTGAGGTTCCTTCACCCCCACTTAGGAAGCAGGGACTGTGGGGAGGTGGCTGGCTGAGTTGTGGGTATCCACATGTGCAGGGTTGAGTGAGACTATACAGAAATGCCAACCTTGCCCAGTCCTGTCCACCCTCACCCTCCCATCTCCTCTGCCTGTAGGTGGGGTCCTGGATTGGCTTTGCCATCATGACACAGTGTCTCCCAGGTGAGCCTGCTGCCCCTTCCTCACCACTGCCCTGCTTCTATCTGGGCCAGGCAGCCCTTCTCTGACACCCCCATTTTTCCCCACAGTGGCTCTTTTCTCCCTTGTGGGCTTCACCCAGATGACCATCTGGGCCAAGGGCAAGCATCGTAGCTACCTGAAGGAGTTCCGTGACTACCCACCCCTGCGCATGCCCATCATTCCTTTCCTGCTCTGAGCCGGTCAGCCAAGCCAGGCTGTCGTCCCCTTACCTCAGTGTCATTCTGGAGGAGTAGTGCGGACCACAGCTCTCCACCACCTGGAATAAACCTGCCTGTCCCTAGACTCAGGTCCTGTGTGTTTCTTTCATGGGCTTGGGCACCATCATGATGCACCTCCCACTCTCCCCATAGCACAGTAAGAGGTGGGCTCAGGCTGAAGGGCTTGGAGGCTTTTATTTCTTTGACTGGTCCACAGGGTGGGCACAGACTCCCTATAGAGCCACCTCAGGAGCCACCTCTCCGGTCCCCTTGCCTTTGGCAGCCTCTGCCTCCCTCTGTTCCCGCCGCTTCTTCCGCTGGAGCAGCCGCCGCTCCCGTTCAAACTCCTTCATGCGTTTCACGTAGCTACAGGCAGAGCATGAGAAGAGTTACTAGGCTCTCTGGCTGGGACATGGCCCTCTCATAACCCTGGGAAGTGGATGGGATTGGAGTGGGTATCCCAAAGCACCATGAGAGGTCTCTAGGTGGGATGGCTTCTGTATCTATGGTTCATATCTAGGGGTGCCCAAGCAGGTGCTAGCTGCTCTGACTCTACTGTTTATTTCCTTGGTGTACACCAGTGAGCCCTGGGGCAGCTGTCTAGGTGTTTTTAGACCCCTGCCCCATTCAGATTCTTCCTCTGTCCCACCTACTAGGCTCTGGAGAGTCCTCTGTGGGACTAAGGTAGGGCCTGGCTAGAAACCTCAGTTCACTGTTCTTGGCCTCTGGGGCCACGCCCTCCTGGAATCCAGGGCCAGGGGTGTGGCAAGGGCTTGGGATGGGCCTGGGGCTCACTCAAGGTGTTCACAGTAGTCCCAGTCATGCTGCTCATGCTTGCAGGCCAGGAAGTTGGGGAAGCTGTCACGCTTGCACTTGAGCAGCCGGATGAGGTAGTGGGCACAGTAGTCCCGCTGCTGGAGCGTCAGCTGTGCATCATTCATCTCCTGCTGTGTGGCCACCATCTCTGTGGGAGGAGTGGCCAGGGTTCAGCCAGGCTGGCTTGTGAGTGTCTTAACTGCCAGGGGCTCCCACAGGAGCCCCTGCATGCATCAGCCACAATGTACTGGCGTACCTTCTGGATAACTGGGTGACAGATGGCAGTGGATTAAAGCCATTAACAGTATCTTGAAGGGGCCTCTTTTTCTAATTTGCACAAAGGCAAACCTGGACACTGAAGCCCAGACAAAAGGAGGGTGGCTTTGTCCCATTGCCCCAAATAACCTTCTCTCCACGGCCACTCTGCCAGTGCCACTCTGTAGAGCCCAAGCTCAGGAACAAAATCACCTGTCATGGGCTCTCTGTGCTCAGTTCCCTGTACCACAGAATGGACTGTCAGGTAACCTGACATATCCTTTCTCTTCCCGTGGCTCCTGAGCGTGAACTGAGCTAATATACCTGTAAAGTACTTAGGCACATAGCACCAAAGACAGCCAGACTAGCTGTGGGTCCCAGAGCCCCTGACCCCGGACAACATCAACTTCAGGAGGAGGTTCTCCTGGGCCATTAGGAATCAACCACATCCCAGCCTAGGGCTGGTGTGCCCAGCAATCCTGTGCTCCAGCCTCATTGCCTTCCTCAGCATTCTGCTCTTCTATTTGTGTACCCCATTATGGGCCACCTTACCCAGCCTCCCTGACGCTCCTTACCATGACACCTTTCTTGGTCTGAGCTCCTTTCCACTTGCCCAGGGAGACCAGGCATGTGCACCTCTCAATTGTGACCCTCCCCAGGCTGGTTTCTATCCCTTTTGCTTCCTGGCTACGACTCTGGTCTCACTTGGGCCTAGTTGCTCTCCTGCCCCTATATCTCTTCACTTCTGGTTCTACCCCATCCCACCACTGCCCAGTCACCCCAGGCTTCCTCTCATACCACCCCTCCTCAGCCTTTCACTTGGCGGCATCCTTTCTCTTCCCATGGCTCCTCCCATTTTTGCAGCTGCCCAAACACTGGTACCTGAGAGACCTTTCAACATGGTCCCTCCATCCTATATGGTGCCTGATGCCCTAGGTGGGCATCCGCATACAGCCCCCTGCTGGTGCTCATGTCAATGTGATGCCACCTGCACCTCGTGCTTCAGTCAGCAATGCTAGACCCCTCCTTCTTTTGTATCTTATAGTCACACAACTTAAATCAAACTCAAGCATTCTGGAGCACCTACCGTGTGCTAAGTTGTGGGGATACAGCAGTGAACACAACACACAATCATCCCTGCAGTTGAATGGAAGTACAGAACAAGCAAAGCGTGTCTGGCAGAATACCTGGTAATGATTAAATATTAGGGAGAGGGCTGGGTGTAGTGGCTTACACCTGTAATCCTAGCACTCTGGCAGGTGGAGGAAGATAGATTGCTTGAGCTCAGCAGTTTGAGATCAGCCTGAACAAGACCCCCATCTCTACTGAAAATAGAAAAACTAGCCAGGCATGGTGGGGGGGGGGTGCCTGTAGTACCAGCTACTGGGGAGGGTGAGGCAAGAGGACTGCTCAAGCCTAGGAGTCTAAGGTCACTATGAGTTATGACATCCTGGTACTCTACCTAGGGCAACAGAGACTCTGTCAAAAAAAAAAAAAATAAGGGAGAAAAAGTGATATGAGAGCAGAGAGGAAGAGAGAATGGGAATGCTGGGAGAGGCAGCATGAGGTGAAGGAATGAGTTACACAGACACCTGGGGGAAGATACTCCAGGCAGCAGAACAAATGCAAAGAAATGTGAGGTTAGACATCAGGATGCCTTGGGGGTTTTGAGCCCAAGCGAGGATGGAGCCCCCAGTTACTGGGACAGGGAAGACGGAGGGGCAGGCTTTCAGAGACATTCAGGAGCTCTGTTTTGGGCCCACTGACTGTGACAGTTGACACTGTGTGGAGATGCTGAGCAGGCAGTGGGATCCAGGAGTCTGGAGTTAAGGGTCAAGGCCCAGCAGGAGACAAACTGTGAGCACTGTGTGCAAAAGGTACCTGAAGCCAGGGGATGGTGGACAGGAAAGAGAAGGCCTGAGCCCTGGGGTACTCCAAAGGGGAGGTGAAGAAGTATCAGTAAAGCAGTCCCCAGTGAAGTGTCCTCCTGGGAGCCAGGGGCGGAGAGGCTTCCAGGCAATGGCAGTGATCAACTGTATTTGATCAATTGTGTTTCTTGCTTCTGAAGGTTAGGTGAGAGCTGAGAACTAACAGCCATGTAGTTTGGGGAAGCTGCATAGAAACAGGTGCTAAGGAGAGGGAAGAAGAGGAGAGGGGGTTGCTGGCATTTGCAAAGCAGGGTGCTGAGGCAGTAGTGAGGAGGTGGGTAAAATGGGTTGTAGGTTCAGCTGAGACTGAAGCGCTACCTGGAGAATGTTGGGAGATGATTATACCACCTCCCAACATTCTCTCAACTCCAACCTCTCTTTACTCCCACTGCTTAGTGGTCTTCTGTCTCTAAGTTTTTGCCCACCCAGCAAACAGCAGGACCTTTTGACAAAGCAAATCTCATTGTGTACTTGGCTCCTTCTGCTTCTAAGCACTGGTTCTATCCTCTCTCTCTGGTCAACTTCTACTCATCCTCCTTGGGGGTCTTTGCTTTCAGCCACCGCCTCCTGGAAGCCTGACTTTTTACCTACTACGTGCTGCTCCCAAGATCTGCCTCATTCCATTATATCCCCCAGTGGGCTGTGAGTTCCCTGAAGATAGTGCTTGCATTCCCACCTCCACCCCCCAGTTCCCTCCTGCATCCCCCGTGCCAAAATTGAGGCCTGGCCCAGCACTGGTGATCAATACATCAGTGACATTACAACATAAAATCATCGTGCAGAACAGTCTGCACGTCACAAACCTCCCTGAGTTTTCTTGTGCATATTTAAAAGTAGCAGTCACATCTGGACAGGGATACAACAAACATGTCCCTTCCGTGATAAACCCTCTGTGGCTCCCATTGCCCCCAGGACAAAGTCCCACTCTGAGCGCTGTTTTCCTAGGCGCCTCTGTCTTTTGACCCAAAGATATATAAGCCGTGCCCTTGGCTGGGGATGCCTCCGCACTTAAGCAGGGCCATGCGCGCTCTCTGACTCCTCCGGGTCGCACCGCAGCTGGAACTCATCACAGACACAAGTCGTGAGGCTCGAGCCCAGCCCTGGGGACCCCGGGTTCCCGGCACCCGCGCCCCGCTCCTGCCGGCCGCGCCTGCGCACTGGGCCTCACCACGCTCCTTGCGCTCTGGGAAGCCGTAGTCAGGAGGGAAGGTGGGCATCCGCAGGGGGTCGGGCTCCACAGAAGAATCGCCCAGGTAGCGGCGAGCCAGGTGGGCTCCCATGGCTGCTGTCGCCGCAGGACCCCGCAGCAGTATAGGGTCACCTCGCACCTACCCGGAAGCACTGCCCCCTTCGCCAGCCACGGCTTCCGGGTCGCTCAGGTCATTGCAAGGATCATAGAGATGAACGATTCCAGAGAGTTGCTCTGGTCCGTCTTCCTCCACCTGGCGGTAAGCAAGAGGCAGTACAGGTGCGGCGCCCCCTCGCGGAATATAGTCGAACCCCAGAAGGAATGGGGTGTTCCTAGTGGTCCAAGTATAGAGCACAAATGAAATTATTTTTCAAAAAATTGTTTTCTTTGAAAACAGTTGAATTTCCCTTAATAAAACCACAGAATACCGATTATATAGTGAATGTCATAATTTTTAATGAAATTATTTAAATATTTTGATTGATTGAATTTAATTTAAATAAATAAATTCAAATTATTTATACATAACATTAGTTAAAGCTGTACATATAAATAAATTCTATTTAATATATATACACGGACACACATTTTTTTCAGCTGGCAAAGCATTTATTAGGCATCTAGCATATATTGGGTCTAGTGGTCAACAGGCAGATATGGTCCCTGCGTTGTACATCTGCTGTCTAATAGGACAGGAAAACATTATGTAAGAAATAATGAAAATAAGACTAGATTAAAAAATTGTGATATGAAGGGGCCATGAGAAAGAAAAAAGAGTAAGTGACGTTAGTTTGGATGGTTGGGGGCAAAAGGGATTTCCATTCATTAAAAAATTTTCTTTTAGGGGTGGGGTCTCACTCTGTCACCTGGGCTGGAATGCAGTGGCACAATCATAGCTCAATCACAGCCTGGAACTCCTGGGCTCAAGTAATCCTTATGCCTCAAACTTCCAAGTAGCTGGGTTACAGGTTTAAGCCTTCATGCCTGGCTCTACTCCTCTTTAAGAGCATGATAATCTTGCCTTGGGAACATGTTGGATTTTCATGAATTTTTCCCTTTTATTTTTAGTTGACATGTGGTAATTGTACATATTTAAGGAACATAGTGATTTTCCATACATGTATGTAATGTGTAATGATTAAATCAAGTTAGTATATTCATCACCTCAAATATTTATCATTTCTTTGTCTTATGGACATTCAAAATCTCCTTTTCTAGTTTTATGAAAATATACACTAAATTGTTATTAACCATATTGACCTTATAGTGCCACAGAACCCTTGAGCTTATTGTTCCCATCTAGCTGTAATTTTGTATGTTAACCAGTCCCTCCCTATTCTTACCTCCCTCCTATCCTTCCCAGCCTTTTACAATCACTAGAAACTATGTACTTCTGTAAATTCATTTCTTTTAAGCTTCCACATATGAGTGAGAACAGGTGGCATTTATCTTCCTATGCCCGACTTATTTCACTTAATATAATCTCATCTAGACTGATCCATACTTCTGCAAATGACAGGATTTCATTCTTTTCTTTTAAATTTTAGGTTAATATAAGGGCACAAACAACCAAATCACAATATTTGAATTTGTTAGGTAGAGTCCCTCTTGTATGTATGTCCTGCACCTAAAAACTATGCCATATATCTCTACTTTGTGCCCATTCAGTGGGAGCACCTCAAAACCCCCCTCTCCTCTTCCCCCTCCCTCATTCCCTCTCTCCTCAACTTGAATTGAAAGGAGTTTTTTTCCTCTGTGGGCATGTATTAGATCATACACTGGCTTCATATTAGTATTTAGAACATTGGATATTTGCTGTTCCATTCACATGATACTTTACTGAAAATAATGTTTTTTAACTCCATCCACATTAAAACAAATGATGTGAATTCACCATCTTCTTTTTTTTTATTTTTTATTTTTTTTATTTTTTTTTAATTTTTTTTACCATCTTCTTTATGGTTGAATAGTATTCCATAGTATGCATATACCACAATTGGTTAATCCATTCCTGAACTGAAATTTAGTCTGTTTCCACATCTTGGTGATTATAAATTGAGCTGTGATAAACAATCTAGTACATATGGCCTTATGATAAAATGATATTTTTCTTCTGGGTAGATGCCTAGTAGTGGCATTGGGGGGGTCAAACAGGAGATCTAACTTGAATTCTCTCAGAATTCTCCATACTTCCTTCCTGAGAGGCTGCAAACTAATACAGCCTGTATTAGTTTGCAGTTCCACCAACAGTGTAAAAGTGTTCCTCTCTTTCCTAGTACTCTGGGAGGCCAAGGCGGGTGGACTGCCTGAGCTCACGAGTTTGAGACCAGCCTGAGCCACAGCGAGACCTTGTCTCTAAAGATAGCTGGGTGCTGTGGTGGGTGCCTATAGTCCCAGTTACCAGAGAAACTGAGAGAAGAGAATTGCTCAAGCCCAATCTGAGGGCGACAAAATGAGACTCTGTCTTGGAAAAAAAAAAAAAAAAGCTCCCCTCTTTCTACATCCATACCAGCAACTGCTTTGGGATTTTGGGATGTGGGCTAATCTTACTGGGGTTAGGTGATATCTCAAGGGTTTGATTTTTGCACTTCTCTGATAATTAGGGATGATGAGCATTTTTTCATATTTGTTAGCCATTCATCTGTCTTCCTCAGAGAAGGCTTTTCTGTCTCTTGCCCAGTGATAGATGGGATTGTTAACTCTTTTTTCATTGACCAATTTGAGTTCTCTGTAGATCCTAGTTATCAAACCGTCCCCAGATTTGTAACATGCAAATATCTTTTCCCATTCTGAAGATTGTCTATTTGCTTTGATTATTGTGTTCTTAGTGGTGCAGAAACTTTTCACTTTAAGTCTCATTTGTTAATTTCTGTTGTTGCAATTGCCGTAGAAGTCTTCTTCATAACATCGTCAAGAATTTTCTGCGCACTTTATTCTAGGATTTTAATTGTTTCCTGCCTTAGATTTAAATCTTTTTTTCATCTTGAGTCAATTTTCGTACGTGGTGACAGGTGTGGGTTGAGTTTCAGTCTTTTGTATGTGGCTATCCAGATCTCTCAGCACCATTTATTGAATTGGGATTATTTCCCCCAGTGTATACTTTTGTTATCAAAGATCAGATGGCTATAAGGGCCTGGTTTCATCTCTTGGTTTTCTACTTGATACCAAGTGTCTATGTCTTTAGTTTTGTGCCAATACTATGCTACTTTGATCACTGTGGACTTGTAATATAGCCTAAACTCTGGTAGGGTAATGCCTCTGGCTTTGTTTTTATTACTAAGAATTACCTTGGCCATATGAGTTTTTATCTGGTTCCATACGACATGAAAAACTATTTTTCCCAAATCTTCAAAGTATGATGTTGATATAGGATTTCATTTTTTTTTGTTTTGTTTTTTGAGACAGAGTCTCACTTTGTAACCCTCAGTAGAGTGCAGTGGCATCATAGCTCATGGCAATCTCAAACTCTTGGGCTTACGTGATTCTCTTGCCTCAGCTTCCCAGGTAGCTGAGAGTATAGGCACCCACCACAGTGCCCGGCTATTTTTATTTTTTGGTTGTAGTTGTCATTGTTGTTTGGCAGGCCCAGACTGGATTTGAACCCACCAGCTTCAGTGTATGTGGCTGGTGCCTTAGCCGCTGAGCTACAGGCGCCGGGCCATCATTCTTTTTTTTATAGCTGAATAGTACCCACATTTTCTTTATCCATTCATCAAATGATGGGCACTTAGTTTGATTCCATATCTTGGCTATTATGAATAATGCTGTGATAAATATGGGGGTGCAGGTATCTCTTTGATTTACTGATTTCCTTTCTTTTGGATAAATATCTACCAGTATTTATATGGTAGTTCTATTTTTAGCTTTTTGAGAAACTTCCATATTCTTTTCCATACTGACTGTACTAGGTTACATTCCTAGTAACAGTGTATAAGAGTTCCCTTTTCTCTGAATCCTTGCCAATATTTGTTATTTTTTGTCTTTTTTATGACAGACCTTCTAACCAGGATAAGGATCTTATTGTGATTTTTGACTTGCATTTCTGTGATCGGTGAAGTTAAGCATTTTTTCATATACATGTTGGCTATTGGTATGTCTTCTTTTGAATAATGTCTATTCATATCCTTTGCCCACTTATTAATGGGATTATTTTTTTTTTCTGTTGAGTTGTTTGAGTTCCTTGTATATTCTGCAGATTAGTTCCTTGTCAGATGAATAATTTGCAAACATTTTCTCCCATTCTACGGATTTTCTCCTCACTGTGTTAATTGTTTCATTTGCTGTGCAAAGGTTATAGTTTGATATAGTTCCATTTATCTGTTTATTTTTGTTACCTGTGCTTTTGAAGTCTTAACCCCACAAGATCTATTGAATATTTTGTAGAAATAAGACAAGTTGCAATTCTAATATCCTTCTAGTTGCTACTGTAGCGAATCGGTATTACATTTCACATTTGTTACATTAGGGTTTACCTCTATGCAACTTAAGAGTGTGATATACTGTTTAATGCCAGTAAAATACTGTGGTCTTTGGCCTCTAAGTGCAAGTGTAACAAAAGCTGTGGTAATTTGTTACTCTCTCTGGAATCCTAAAGTAAACTGCAAAGGGAAGCCAATTAACAGCGTTGGGAAATGCTGCTTGGTTATGCAAGAATAAATTTCATTTCACATATTGTTGTGGGTTAAGCTGTGTCTCCAAAAGTGTGTAGAAGTCCAATTGCAAGAACCTATGAATGTGACCTTATTTTAAAATAGGGTCTTTGCTCATGCAATCAAGTTGAGATGTGGTCACACTGGATTAGGGTGGGTATGAATCTAGCGACTGGTGTCATTCTAAAAAGAGGGAAATTAGGACACAGAGATATTCCCACAGGGAGAATGTTATGTGACAACAGAGGCAGATTGGAGTGATGCATCTATAATCTATAAATCAAGGAATGCCAAAGATTTCGGGCAACCACCAGAAGGCAGAAGGGGAAGGAGGGAACGTCCCCCAGAGCCTTCCAAGGGGGCATTGCTGGGATAACACCTTATTTTGCAGTTCCAGCCTCCAGACTATGGGATTATGATTTTTTGTTTATTAGAGCCACATATGACCAGTGTTTTATCTCACACCTGCAATCCGAGTGCTTTGGGAGGTTAAAGTGGGAGGATCACTTGAGGTTAGGAGTTTCAGACCAGACTGGGCAATATGGTTTATAAGAAAGACTTAGTCGAGAATGGTGGCTGATGTCTGTAATCCCAGCTACTGAGGCTGAACTGGGAAGATGGCTTGAGCCTAGGAGTTTGAGGTTACTCTAGCTTGGGTGACAGAGTGACACCCTGTCTCTTAAAAAAAAAAAGCCATCTAATTTGTGATACTTTGTTATGGCAGCCCCAGGAAACTAACACATGATAAAACTTCTCTTTTCTCTTACTTAAACTGTGTGGTGCTCAAACGGTCCTCACTGCTTCTGTCATGGGTTGTAGCACAACCAGAAGTCACAGGATTCAGACACAGAGTAACGTTGCTGTGTTTAGAATTATGGCTGTTCCATGACAGCTCTGATCACAGGATCCCAAGTGACAGGGGCATCTTGTGTTCTCCACCCCACCCCCCACAGCCACTTTCTTTTTCTCATCAACCTGTGTTCTTTAATACATTCATTTTGTGTTTGTAGTATGTGAGGTCCTCTAAACAAGAAGGATAGCTCTACCTGGGTGTTATGTGAAAGGGCTGCATGCACATATATGCAAAGCACCACCCCCACCCCCATGCTTAAGGAGCCAAGAAACCAAAAAATGAGGCAGACAAATCCATTTTGTCTGTATAGGGTGATTTATGTAGGGGAACTTACTGTCTGAGTGTAGTCTTGGGTGGCTGCAGGACAGGTAGATCTCAACCCAATCCCCTAGACACATGAGTTATGTTTTGGGGAAAAAGTACACATGCTCTGGAAGGAACGTGTAGGTGGACACGTCACAACTATCACATATGCAACACCACTGAGGGCTGTTCTGGAGGAAAGTTGAAACTTACAAAGAGTAGGTGTTTCTATAAACAGAAACATTAGACATTTCAGGGGCATTTCCAGATGGAGGGTAGTCAGGCATATCAGCATTTTTTTTTTTTTGAGACAGAGTGTCACTCTGTCCCTCTGGGTAGAGTGCCAGTGGCATCATTATAGCTCACTGCAACCTCAAACTCTTGGGCTCAAGTTATCTTCCTGTCTCAACCTCCCCAGTAGCTGGGACTACAGGTTCTTGCCAAAATGTTCTTGCCAAAAATTAGTTTTTTAAAAAATTTTTTTGCATACCTGGCTAATTTTTCCATTTTTTTGATGGGGTCTCACTCTTGCTCAGACTGGTCTCAGACTCCTGAGCTCAAGCAATCTACCTGCCTCAGCCTCTCAGAGTGCCAAAATTATAGGTGTGATCCATCATGCCCAGCTTGGCATATCAGCATTTAAAATAAAATCACACTTGTCCCCCCAATGGGTCAAAGGGAAGTCCTGGGTCAGAATGCTTTTATATAATAGTTATATGGTCTGAGCAAGTGCTGGCAGTTCTCTGTAATACAGGGATATCAATTTTAATGTTGCATAAATTAAATGTGCGTGTGCACATATGTGTGTATTTTGAGACAGGGTCTCACTCTGTTGGCCCAGCTAGAGTGCAGTGGTGTATCATCATAATTCACAGCAGCCTCAAACTCCTGGGCTCAAGCAGTCCTCATGCCTCAGCCTCCTGAGTAGCTGGGATCTACAGGTATGCACTACCATGCTTGGCTAATTTTCTTTTCTTTTTTGTAGAGATGAAGTCTTGCTCTTGCTCAAGCCGGCCTCAAATCCTGGACTCAAGTGCTCTTCCTGCTTGGGACTCTCAGAGTGTTAGGATTAAAGGTGTGAGCCCCCATGCCCAGCCAAAATGAAGTTAATTTACGTGAAATACAGCAGTGGTTGGCATACAGTATTAGATAAATGCTGCTTGGTTATTATTATTATTATTTACCTATATATTTTATAAATGATAGTTTCAGACCTTGAGGAGACAGTGGTGAATGAGAGAGACAAAGGGGGTGGGGAGGGTGGAAATCCCTCTCCACTCATGCCCATCCCAACGTCAGGTTTTATTTATATTTATTTATTTATTTTTCAGACAGTGTTGCCCAGGCTAAGAGTGCAGTGGCATCATCACAGCTCACTGCAACCTTGAATGCCTGGGCTCAAGCAATCCTCCTGCCTCGGCCTCCCAAGTACCTGGGACTACAGATGTGTACAACCATGTCCAGTTAATTTTTTTTTATTTTTTGTAGAGACGAGGTCTCACTACTGCCTAAGCTGGTCTCAAACTCCTGGCCTTAAACAATTCTCCTGCCTTAGGCTCTCAAAATGTTGGGATTGCAGGCATCTGACTGCACCTGTTCACCTCTGGTCTTTAGGCATCTGACTCACTGGCAAATTCCTTTGGCTCCACCATTGAAATCACTCATGACCGTAGCCCTTTCCTAGCTGCTCCAGTAGCCACCGACTCTATCCAAGACACTTTCATCTCTTCGTATCCTGCTTCCTGTCCTCACATTAGCCAATCTCTTGCCTGCTCACAAGGTGCACCTGTCATGATGGAAATCAGATCATGTCATTCCTCTGCTGAAACCCTCCTGTCTCTCCTTGTTTCCAGATGCAGCAAAAGCTGGACTCAGCCTGAAACTCTGCGTTTTTGGAAGCCTGGGATGGGGCCTCAGAACCTACATTTGTAATAAGTTCTCAGGTGATAGTGATGCTGCTGGTCTGGGGACCACCTTGGGAGAATTGCTGAGCTAAGTGGTCATGTGCTGATACAGAGAAGTGACCACTGATATAGTGTTTATTTATTTATTTTTTTGAGACAGAGTCTCACTTGGTTGAGTGCTGTGGCTTCACAGCTCACAGCAACCTCAAACTCTTGGGCTCAAGTGATCTTCTTACCTCAGCCTCCCAAGTAGCTGGGACTATAGGTGCCCACCACAACACCCGGCTATTTTTAGAGATGGGGTCTTGCTCTAGCTCATGTTGGTCTACCTTGGCCTCCCAAAGTGCTAGGATTACAATTGTGAGCCACCGTGCCTGGCCACCTATATATTAAATGACAAAAGCCCTTTCCAGGGTTACCTGTGACCTCCTCATGTCCCTGTCCCCAGGCCACCACATAGATAGGTAATTCTTGGATTCTTCTAGACTCAAGGGGGTAGCATTCACATTGTGGTCTTTGTGAATGGAGCTCCAGGTGCTGTGCAGTGCACAAACTGTACAGCTGTCCGGGCAGCCCCTATCCTGTCCTGTGTGACTCTCTTCTCCCTCCCTTTCTCTTGCTTCAGCTGCTTACCCAGAGGTCAGAGCTAGAAGGGAATCCCAGGGACACAAATTATAGTCCCAGCTCACTCTTCTTTTGTGGCCTCTGGAACTGACTTCAGCTCTCAGAGACTCAGTTTATTCATCTATAAAATGGGATCAGTAATAGTAATACCTACCTCATAATGTTCCCTGGTCTTCACAGAGTCCACCCCTTCCTACCTTTCTTTTTATTTCTTTTCTTTTTTTTTTTTTTTTTTTGCAGTTTCTGGTTGGGGCTGGGTTTGAACCCACCACCTCTGGTATATGGGGCTGGTGCTCTACTCCTTTGAGCCACAGGCACCGCCCCCTGCCTTTATTTTTCTATTTAGCACCATCTAAGCTAAAATCCATTTGATTGATTTTTCTTGTTTACTACTTATTTCTGCACTTTAATATAATTTCTTTTTCTTTTTCTATGTCTGTTGCTTGAAGTAGAAAGTCTCTCCTCTTGAGTCTGCTTCATGGGGCAGGGAATTTTGTCTATCTTGTTTGTATTCCTATACCTAGAACAGAGCAGACACATAGTAGATGCTTAGAAAATTTGTTTTGTTGAGTAAACATGAGTAATGAATAAACAAATAAGGAGGCTGGAGGATTAGTTAGATGGTTGTATGAAAAACACTCATGGCCTGGCATGCAGTAGGTGCTCAATACATGTGCACTGTTATTACTGCCATCCAGGTCACAGTCTCTAATGAGAAGGCCAAAGAAAAAGGGCTACTGTGATGAGTTTTTTCCTACTAGTATTTATGTGGTAAGTAGAAGCTGAAGGCATCCAACCGAGGGATGACTTGTGGGGATGTGGGTGGCTCATTCTATCTTAAGGGCCCAGGACTTTGGCCTCCCAATGTGCCAGGATTATAGGTATGACTGAAACGACTCAGACTAGCCTGTCTTTACTCAGAGTTGGGGACTTGGGGCAAGGGTTGATATTAGGGTCAGGGTGATTTTAGGTAGCATGTATGAGGGTGAGGAGGGGTTTGGGCCTCAGTTATAATCTATATCCTTCCTGTGTTTTCTTTATTTTTGTGAATTAAAAAATGTTTATTTTTCTATTTTCCTTACTCCCTCTCTTCTTCCTTTCCTTCCCTCCCTCCTTACCTAAAGGTGTTACTCTGTCATTCATCATACCTCACTGCAGCCTTGAAATCCTGGGCTCAAGCAATCCTGTCTTAGCTGCCTGAACAGATGGGATTACAGGCATACACCACCATGCCTGACTAAAAAAATTTCATTGTAGAGACAAAGTCTCACTGTGTTGCCCAGGTTGGTCTTGAAGTCCTGGGCTTAAGGGATCCTCCTGCCTTGGCCTCCCAGATTGGCAGGATTACAGGTGTGAACCACTGCACCTGGCCTCCTCCTGTTTTTTTCTCTATCCAGCGTCTGACTAGGAAAACTTCCTCTGTCCCCTGCTCAATGGCCCAGTGGCCCCCCCCCCCCCGGTGATTTGGTTTGTTGTCCACAGCTCCCCGCCTCACCCCCTTCTTCCTTCCCTCATCCTCCTGTCCTGCCCCTCTGATCAACACCAGGTAGGGGCTGCATTAGCATTTTGTGAGCAGAGCAGCCTCAGAAGCTCCTGGTGAGCCCTGGCATGGGGAAGGGAATTCTGAGTGGTATCTGTACCTTGCCATGGGTTGTAGGATGGAAAATCAGGTGATCTCAGTAATTTAGTTTGAGGGAAGGAGGAAAAACAAAGTCAGCAAGGCCTTACCAGAAAACCCTTGGGGAAGCCCTCACTTCTGCCTAGAAGGCAGACAAACACCTCTAACATGGGTGGGGTGCTAAGGACACCTGGAGATTGCTGCTGTGTTGAGGGTGGCTGGCTGGTGTTGAAGGCATGAGTGAGGACCTGGAGTGGCCTGGCCCTCAGGAATGGTTTTAGTCAGGGCTTGCTTGGTAGGCAGCACGGTCACTCATTCATTCAACAAACATTCATTGGGTATGTATCATGTGGCAGGCAGTAAGAAATGGTGATGAAAACGACACAATTCCCTGTCCTTGTGTAGCTTAGCTGCCAATGCGGAGAAGACAAGCAGTGAATTGAGATACATGCAAGGAGAAAAACAGCCAATAGGGTATATGAGGAAAGGCTGGCCTGGAATTGTAAGTATGGCCGTTTAAAAAATTTTTTTTTTCTTTTGAGACAAGATCTTGTTTTCATGCCCAGGCTGGAGTGCAGTGGCCTCATCACAGTTCACTGCAACCTCAAGTTCCTGGGCTTTAGTAATCCTCCTGCCTCAGCCTCCTGAGTAGCTGGGGCTACACGTTTACACCACTATGCCTGGTGATTTTTTTTATTTTTTGCAAAGATGGGGTCTTGCTATGTTGCCAAGGCTAAACTCAAATTCTAGGCCTCAAGCAAGCCTCCTGCCTCTGCCTCCCAAAGTGGGGTTTCAGGCATGAGCCACTGTACCTGGTCTTAAATACAGTCATTCTAGAAGGCTTTATTGAGAGGGTGACATTCACCTTAAGACTTCCTGTTGCTCTCCTCAGGCACTTTGCATAGCCCAGAATGATCTTTCTCCACATGTATATATATATATATATGTGTGTATATATATATATATATATATATATATATATTTTTTTTTTTTTGAGGCAGAGTTTCACTTTGTTGCCCTCTGTAGAGTGCTATGACATCACAGCTCACAGCAACCTCCAAGTCCTGGGCTCAAGTGATCCTCTTGCCTCAGTTTTTTTTTTTCTGTTTTTAGTAGAGACAGGGTCTCCCTTTTGCTCAGGCTGGTCTAGAACTCATGAGCTCAAGCAATCCACCCTCCTTGGCCTCCTAGAGTGCTGGGGTCACAGGCATGAGCCTGGTCTTTCTCCAGATATTTACATGACTTTCCCACTACCCCTTTCAGGCCAGTTCAAAGGTTATCTATCCAAGAATGCCTTTTAAATTCTAAGCACTTAATGTCTATCTCAGCCATTTGCTATTACAAAATACTTGAGCGTGGATAGTTTATTTATTTAGACAGAGAGTCAGTCTGTCACCATGGTAGAGTGCCATGGTGCCATATCTTATAGCAACCTCAAACGCCTGGGCTCAAGTGATCATCCTTCCTCAGCCTCCCAGGTAGCTGGACCTGCAGCCCACTGCAATACCTGGCTACTTTTTCTATTTTTAGTAGAGATGGGGGTCTTATTTTTGCTCAGGCTGTTCTTCAACTCCTGAGCTCAAGCAATCCATCTGCCTCAGCCTCCTAAAGTGCTTGGATTATAGGCATGAGCCAGCCTGCCTGGCTAGAGGCTGGGTAGTTTATGAAGAACAGAAATTTGTTGCTCATAGTTCTAGAGCAGTGGTTCTCCACCTTCCTAATGCCACTAGCAATGAAAATAATTTTATGGTTGGGGATCACCACAACATGAGGAACTGTATTAAAGGGTCGTGGCATTAGGAAGGTTGAGAACCACTGTTCTAGAGGCTGGGAAGTTCAAGATCAAGGTGCTGTCAGCATTAGTGTCTGGTGAGAGCTTGGTCTCTGCATCCAAGATAGATCCTTGTTGCTGGGTCTTCTGGTGGGGACAAAAGCTGTGTCACTCCAAAGCCTCTTTTATTCTGAGACAGGATCTCACTATGTCACCCAGGCTGGAGCTGCAGTGGTGTCATCATAGCTCACTGCAACATCAAACTCTTGGGTTCAAACAATCCTCCTATCTCAGCCTCTCAAGTAGCTGGGACTACAGGCACAAATTGCTGCACCTGCATTTTTCTTCTTTTTCTACTTAGGACTATCTAATAGAACCTCCAAGATATTTTTGAGTTATTTATTTCATTCATTATCTGTATCCCTGTTGCTGCTCCTAAGGGTAGGATTTTGTTGTCGTTGTTAGCCAGTGTATTCCTAGTTCCTGGAACAGAGTCCAATACATAGTAGGTGGTCAATACATATCTGTTGAATGAATGAATGAACAAATGAATACCTATTTTATATATCAGGAGAGGAACGTTCAGAGATGTTCTGTTTCCCTGAGGTCACACAGTGAGAATGGGGCAGAACTGAGGGCAGCGGGAGCCTAATGTTATACTCAGTTGATAGGGCTGGATTCCACCAGTTCCTGAGTAACTACTGCGTGCCAGGTCTTCAGAGATGACATTGATCATTCAGCTATCTCCATGTAAGGACGCAGTGTGAGACCACACCTCCCCACCCTGCCTCAGGCTTTATTGCATTTACCTTGCTCAGGGAGGCCCACCCATGTTAAAGAGTGCTCTTTTTAAAAAAAAAATTCAGATTAATGTCAGGGTACAAATGATTAGGTTATTTGCATTGATTAGGTAAAATCCAAGTTGTAGTTGAGCCCTCCACCCAGGAGGTGTGCTGTACACCCTTACACTGTACCTGTTAGGTGACAGTTCACTTCCTCCCCCACTTGAATTTAATTGTGTTTTTCTCTTGTGTAGGCATATAGTTGTTCATCTACTGGTTTCATATTATACTTGAGTACATTGGATGCTTGCTTTTCCATTCTTGGGATACCTAGGAGGATGTTGCCAAACCCTTCCAGGTAAAATAAAAAAGATGTAAAGTCTCTGTATTTATTTATGGCTGAATAGTTCTCCATGGTACATAGACACCACCATTTATTAATCCATTCTTGGGTTGATGGGTACTTGGCTTGTTTCTACATCTTGGCAATTATGAATGGAGCTGCAATAAACATTCAAGTGCAAATGTCTTTATGTAAAATGATTTTTATTCTTTTGATTAAATTCTAGTAATGGGATTGTGGGATCAAATGGAAGGTCTACTTTTAGCTCTTTGAAGATTGTCCATACTTCTCTTCAAAAAGGCTGTATTAGTTTGCAACCCCACCAACTGTGTATAAGTGTTCCCTTCTCTCCACACCAGCACTGCAGCTTTGGGTCTTTGTGATCTGGGCTGTTCTCATTGGGATGAAGTGTTATTTCAGGGTGGTTTTGGTTTGCGTTTCTCAGATGATTAGGGACGATGACTCAAAGAGTGCTCTTGATGGGCAGAGATGCCGTCAGTCCTCACCACCACCTCACTTGCTTCTTCCTTTCTACTCTCCATATTTATTTGGAACTTTTCTCCATTCAGCTGGAGCCTGATAATCCCTATATGTGTGCAGTATGTGTTTTCTGAGCAGGTATGCTCTTCATATAAATTTATGGGGTATAAGTTTATAGGGCTCAACCACAACTTGGACTTTACCTAAGTTTGTTACATGGATATATTTTGTAGTGGTGAAGGCAGGGCTTTAGGTATCCAACACCTGAATAATGTACATTGTCCAAATTAAGTAATTTATCTTCCTTCCCCCACCTTTCCAAGTCTCCATGGTCTGTCATTCCATGTTCTGTGTCTATATGTTCACATTACTTAGCTCCTACTTACAAGGGAGAACACGTGGTATTTGTCTTTCTGTATCTGACTTATTTCATTTAAGTTGCTGCAAAAGATATGATTTCATTCTTCTTTTATGCCTGAATAGTATTCTGTTGGGTATACAGACCACCTTTTCTTTATCTAGTCATCTGTTGATGGGCACTTGAGTTGATTTTGTATCTTTGCTATTGTGAGTAGGGCTATGATAGAAATATGAGTGTAGGCATCCTTTTGATATAATGATTTCTTTTCCTTTGGACAGATACCTGTAGTGGAATTTCTGTATCAAATGGTAGATATATATATATTCTGAGACAAAGTCTCACGCTGTGGCCCTGGGTAGCGTGCCATGGAGTCATAGCTCACAGCAACCTCCAACTCAGGCTCAAGCGATCTTCTTGCCTCAATTTTTCTATTTTTGGTAGAGACGGGATCTCGCTTTTGCTCAGGCTGGTCTTGAACTCATGAGCTCAAGCAATCCACCTGCTTTGGCCTCCCAGAGTGTTGAGATTATAGGCGTGAGCCACTGCACCTGGCCAGTAGATCTATTTTTACTTCTTTGAGAAATCTCTCTGCTATTTTTTCCATACAGGTTGTCCAAATTTACGTTCCTTCCAACAGTATGTGAGTGTTCCCTTTACTC
>CAUYQV010058077.1:0-10157 GCA_963574575.1 Galagoides demidoff
ATTGTGTTGGTTTAGAACAATATTGTGTTGGGCAGGGGCAATTCATCTTAACTATAGGAAGTCCCAATTATAGTAATGTTTTTCATTGCACTTTTAAGTTTTTCTGAAATATGTAAAAAAAAAAAGAAACATCATCTCATTTACTCTCCACTGTAGCTCAAAAAAAAAAAAAAAACCCAAAACAAACAAACAAAAAAATCTTGCTCTCCATTAAGCCAAAGGTAAGAAGAGAAATGAGGATTTGAATTCATGAAAACTAGAAACACATTTATTTATTTTCCAGCTTATAAAACATAACTCCATAATTTTTTCTACTCCTCAGAATTCTGTGATTTTAATGTCCTCTAACATTTTTTCCTATGAGTACATTGTATGAATAATTTATTAATATTATTATTATTTGTTTTCTATATGAGTAATGGCATGTGGTGGAACTTGCCTGTAGCTTTACAAGTAATAGAAACGTGTCTGGAAGCTAAAAGATCTCTAATTATCCTATAAACTGCTCATCATGTTCATTATTAATCTCTGATCTATTATTCATAAAGGTATATCTTAAGAGGTCCAGAAAGCCTTTTTATGGATCTGGGGTTTAGTTTCTCAACTCCCATGTCTGGCTCCTGTGTGTGAAAGTTCCTCCTGCAGGGCAGGTCCACCTGCTGGAGCCTTCAGCGCACAGGGTCCTCCAGGCTCTGTACAAATGCTCACGGAAAAGTACAGTTGCCAGCCCCCAAGTCCTCTGCAATCCACAAGTGTAACTTTTAAATCGTTGTTCATCCTGTGTATTTGAATAACAAACAAATTTAGCTTTTTAACTGAAGAGACGGGGAGTTTCTATGCCTGTCAGAACATTACTTAAATTGTACTAGTTATGAGAGCACATGAGTGGTTTCTTACAGAATCATGGAAGGTCTTGCCTTTTACATAACCTGTTACCTAAAATCCAATGTTCTACTGCCTGAAATACTCTCTTGATAACAAGAATTCCATATCCCTGTTGTCCTACACTTCTGATGATTATAAAAAAGAAGGATAACTGTTTAAATGCTAGAGAACCAATGTTTTTTTTTTTTTTTTTTGAGACGGAGCCTCAAGCTATCCCCCTGGGTAGAGTGCCATGGCATCACAGCTCATAGCAACCTCCAACTCCTGGGCTCAAGGGAGTCTGCTGCCTCCGCCTCCCAAGTAGCGGGGACCACAGGTGCCCGCCACAACGCCCGGCCATTTTTTGGTTGCAGCCATCATTGTTGTTTGGCGGGCCTGGGCTGGGGATTCGAACCCACCACCTTAGGTGTAGGTGGCTGGTGTCTTAGCCGATTGAGCCACAGGTGCTGAGCCGAGAACCAATGTTTTAAAGTTTAGTACAATTTTAAATTGTTTTTGAGGTGATAAAACGCTTTTATTTGCTTATTATTGGAAGAAGGGATCCATATATATGTTATGATTACAATCTTCTGAACTTTTCTACAGTTTTTCTTTTTTAAATCATAGCTGTGTACATTTACGAAAATTCAAGAAAAGAATAAAGAATTATCTTTGAGGCCCAACTAAATTAATTTCTGCATATGTGTATTATAATGATTCTATGTAAAGAATGTCAGTTAAACATTGATTAATTCATAAAAAAATACTAGCTAACCACATATTTAAATAAAAGTAACATGCATGTCTAAATAATATTTTACCTTAATTAGGTAAAAGTTGCACCTCAAGAATCAGCATATACTTGAGTTTTGTTTTCTTTGTATTATCTCCCCAAGAATTAGTGATTTGGGGGATACAATTAATATTTGCAAAATCAAATAAATACAAAATTATTTATAGTATATACAAAGAAAGCAGAGCAGATGAGATATAATGAAACTGATTTGCATAATTAGCCAGATGGATATTCATATTTATCTTAAAGTAATAGTTTATGATATACTTTGATAGCTTTACATGCATTCTGGAAATATTAAAAGATGCAAATACATGTAAATACAAACCTATCAAGCTATTTTGAAATACGACAGATATTTGCAAAGATATTTACTTTGATTTCCATATCTCTTCTGAAAAAGTTATAAATCTATTAAGTAGCAGTATGACATTTTAACTTTCAAATATTTATATTAGCTGTAGTTGACCATAATACTGAATATTTAATAATCGGGTATGTATCATATACATGTCATGTATTATTAATGACTGGAAATTATTTAGAATTAAACCACAAGTTATTGCTGTAGAAATAACCATGACTAGATTGTCATTTATAATTAAACAAGGTAACACGCACTATGGTGCATTTGGTATCATTGCATATAGACTTTTAAAATCAGTATATTTAATCTACGCTAATAGCATTTTACCCGGTCTACCCCAAATCTTGAATAATAGATAAATTTGTGGTTTTCCCACGTACCACATTTTCCTTTTTTGTAGCACAAACAATATTACTGAGCTCCTTAAAATCATATATATAATGTAAAGCCAGAAAATATATTCATCTCTAATTAAATATATGAAACCACTGGTCATATTGTAGAAAAAGTAAGGAGAGATGAATTTTATGTAGGTTATAATTTAAACTGGTGCACAGTTGTGAATTTTTTAAACAATGTAGGCATAAAATTTTATTATTGGATGCATTTTGAGTACTTCAATGGCCATCAATCCTTAGGAGTTACGGAAGATACATGCATAATTAAATATTAAAATAAACTTTTAAACTTATAACTTTGTTTTGGTTGCAAGTTACTTTGTACAAATGTATGTTTCTGACAATTCTTAAAGTTAGTTCATTTTTTTTTTATCTGTGAGTTTTCTGAGGGTAATTTCAAAGATCTTATAGTTTAATTAAAACACTGAAATTCTTTTTGGAAGGAAGGGTTTGTTAAAATTAATTGATAGGCTTAATTAATTAAAATTAATTAATTACAAAACTCAAATTGGGGAATAAAGCATATTTGCAAAAGTTAATAAAACTATCTATAAACGTCTGTGTTAGGTGGTTAGTCCAGTTTTATCACACTGCCAGTTGGCCTTTCTTATCTTCAATAGTATTTTCAACAGATAATAGCAGCTGCAACTTCTGTGCGAGCTTTTATATTTATTGCTGGTCTTAATAAACATTATTCACTTGTGCCAATGGAATTATCCTATGACCCCCAAATAAACAGTTTTTAAAAACAAGTAGATTGCATTATCTTCTTGTGGTTTCATTTCCAAATTGCAGATAGCCAGAAGCTCAGGAAATACAGGGATGACACCAGTCTGCTATATTTTAGGCGGTAACATATTTTTTAAATGAGCAAATATCAATGGATCAAATTTAAAGTGTTAAAAGGAAGAAAAGCCAACAAGACTGACTGACTACATTGTAAGTAATTTTGAAAATACCTGAATATAAGAGTCAAAAATAGTTGTAGCACAGAATACAGCACAGTCAAAATTTATTTACCTAAAAGTGTTTATAATCTGCTTCCCAAAAGATCTTCAAATACGGCCCTTTTGCATAGTAAGGAACAAATTGAGACATGAATCAAGGATGGAGCTGTGAGTATTTTGCTGTGGGAGGGAAGTGTCCCGGAGAGTGAGGTGTGGCAATTTGTGTCTGTACATTAGCCCTTAAGAGACACTGAGATAACATTTCCTGAGGCAGGAGAGGTCATTTACTAAATAGACTGTGAAACTCAAGGGCAAGTACATATCCCAACTGTAGGCTGTTATTCCCTATCACAATTAGAACAAAGACATTTCAACTACTAGTAGTTTACCTGTAATGCTGCACATATTTAAAGAACATTCACCTTCATCTCCTTAATGGAACGATTTTATTTCAGCAAGGTATATAAAAAAACAATCTCATTTTGAGCTTAATCAAGAATGATCAGTTGTTTTTACGTAGGGTAGATTTAGAGTAACATTCTAGCAGCAATTAATGGAGTGTGACATGTTACAGATTAGAAAGGTTTTTAATATTCAATATTTTTAATTTTTTCATTTTTAAGTCTCTTTTATTGTAAAAGAAAACGTAATCCCCATGCTCTCTAATAATCTTGAGACCTATTTTGTCAGCATTTACTAACCAAAAAAGATACCTCTGGGTTTTTTACACTTATTTTTATCAGAAGAAATTGCAATAGGAACACTTTATCCCCAAATATAAATATACTTTGTGGTTGAGCTCTACTTCTGTGGTAATCAGAGAAGGTAGAAATAATTTTGAGTGCATTTCTTAGCAACCAGTTATCTAAAAATATAGGAAAAAAACATTGTAGTGCAATAGCTTCATCTACTACTTTGAATTTCTTTTGGCCTTAATACTTCATTTCCATGTGAACAAATTTCCAGCACATCAAAATGCTAATCAGTTGTCAGAATAATACAGTATTCTATGCAGTGTTCTCCTCTGTGGGAGCAGACAGTAGGATCACCTTACATAACCTAGAAGAACATTTTCTTCCTAATTGGCAGAATATATCTGTCATTTTCTGGTAGTTCCCTGTTAGCTATTAGGAACCGTTGTGCGTAGTACGGTGGCTCACTGTGTTTTCTGTATGTTCCTTTGTGTATGTGTGTTGATTGAGGTGATACAGCCATGGATATCATTCCAATGTAGCTTTATGAACTCATTTGTAAAGAATGGTAGACTTTATAATATAGGTATGATCAAGGAGACGCTAAGTGTTCACCATGTGAAGATATTTCAAGAGATGCTATTTAATTGCCGCTGCCTTGCATAATTTTATTCTTTGTTATTAATTAGGTATTCTGCTTAGTGTTTTAAAGGTCATACCTATGCCTAGCAGAAAAAAAAATATGAAAGGTAAGAAAATGAAGATTGATAATCCTTACTATTTTATAGATGTAATTTTTAATATTCTGGTCTTTGTATATGTAATTTAAAGTTTAATTTATGTAATATATGCAACTTTGCAAAACCTGAGAATTGACTTCAAGTCATTAATTTTTTTCTTATATCACACATATTAATTATACTACCATGTTGTTCCATAACATGGATGTATATATAATTTATTAGTGATTATTGTTATTATTGAAAGGTAAGTGATTTCTAATTTTCTTATAAATAACTCTGCAAGGTCATAATTGTCCATACATCTTAGTGCATGTTTTGTTTTTTTTTTAATAAACAAATTATTACTAAGATAAGATTGTGAACTCAAGATTGCTAGAATTTTAAAACTTACTGGCTCAAGATTGTTAGAGTTTTGTAACTCTACAACAGTAATCATATTATTTGTTCGGTGGTGGAGGAAAGTTTTCCTCAACCTTCAGATTCCCCTGTAATCCTTCTCACCTCCCCCTACTATTCAAGCCCCGTCCAGCCTCAGCTGCTCACCAGTTTGCCTTCTGTTACTGTTTGCTACTTTGCATTTTCTGGAGTTTTATCTACACAAAATTATAATATATACTGTTTGGGGTCTGGCTTCCTTCACTCAGCATAATTAGTTTTATTTAAGGTGTTCCATAGATCAATAGTCCATTCATTTTTATTGTTGTATCATATCTCATTCTATAACCACAGCACAATTTTTAATACATTATTGTATTAAAGGTGGATATTTCCGTTTTTGCCTACTACTGCCAATGAAGTTGCTCTGAATGTGTATGTACAGGCCTTGTGTCAATATATGCTTTTATTCACCTTTGATAAATACCTACGAGCTGTAGGATTAAATTTTTAAGAAAAGGCCAGAATTTTCAGAAAGCAGTTGTAGCATTTTCCCTTTCCCTCACAGCATGGGAGAGTCACTGGCACTCTGTGCCCCTGTCAACACTTGCAATTGTCTGTTTAATATTAGACATTCTAACATGTGGGTGCTGATAACCCATTGTGGGTTTAAGTTGTATCATCTTAAAATGACTACTGATACGGAATATCTTTTTAAATTTGACACTGGTATATGTTATTTCCTTAATTTTCTGTTCAAATAATTTACTCTTTCTTTCTTTCTTTCTTTCTTTCTTTCTTTCTTTCTTTCTTTCTGCTTTCTTTCTTTTTCTTTCTTTCTTCCTTCTTTTCTTCTCCCTCCCTCCCTCCCTTCCTTCCTTCTTTTCTTCTCTCTCTCTTCTCTTTCCTTTCTTTTTACTTAGTTTTGGGTCTTACCTCATATATTTGAGATACAAGTTCTGATACGATATGATTACCCAGTTATTTTTCACCAATATTTCTTTTGAAGAACAGCATTTTTAACTTTTATTAATTCAAATGAACATTTTTAATGAATAATGCTTTCAATTAAATGGCTAAGAAAATGTCAGACAAGTATAATATTTTATTCTAGATGTTTTATAGCTTTAGATTGGGGTATGAACAACTTTAAATTAATATTTGCATGTATCATGAATTATCTATCAAAGATTATTTTTGTGTAGATCCAGTGGGAACATTTCAACATGCTTTGCAGAAAGAGTATCCATTCTCTACTAAGTTGTCCACTAAATAATAATTTTTTCAAAATTATTTCTTTTTACCTATGGACATCTATGTTTGGACTCTTCATTCTGCTCTGTTGATTTGTGTGTCTATGTGCATACTCAGACCAGATGGTCTGGATTACTGGAGCTTTACAATAAGTCTCAAAGAATCACAATGTTTCAACTTTATTCAGCTCCAAGTTATCATACTGCAAGTCCTTTATATTATTCGATATGAAATTTTAAAAATCTACTTGTGATAACTACAGAAGAAATCTTCAGTAATATCAAATTGGATTGCACTTAACCCATAGATGAATTTAAAAAGATTTTATATCCTAGAAATACTGAGCGGTCTGACACACACACACACACACACACACACATAGTATATCTCTCCATGTACCTAAAGTTTCTTTAATTTGCTTCTGTAATTTTCTTCCTTAGAATTGCTTTCTTGACATTCCACAGATATTTCTATATTTTTATTTTATTGTTACTTCAGTTCGAGATGACTTCAAGTTTATTCTTTAAGCTTTTTCTTTAACTCATGGTTTTTTTAGAAGTATATTATTAAGTTTCTAAATATTTAGAAAATTCCTCAGAACTTTTCTGTTATTAATTTCTAATTGAATTCTACTTTGTTTACAGAATATTCCTTAATATATGACATGAATTCTTTGAAACTCATTGGGATATATTTTTGTCTGAAGTCCAGGATGGTAAATATTTCATGCACACTTTCAAATAATCTGTATTCTGCTATTATTAAATGGAATGTTCTAAAAATATCAATTAGGACATGGGGGACAATTTGGTCCGAGTCTTCCATATCCCAGCTAATAGTGTAACTATTTGTTCTATTGACTATAACTATAGAATCAATTATTTCTTCCTGTAGAGGTGTAAGTTTTTGCTTCATAAATTTTGATTCTGTTATGAGATACATAAGTAATAATGTTGCTAACTCCTCCTGATTAATTGACCCTGAGACATTATTGATATTTTATAAATTATAATAGTCATGCTCTGAAATATACCTTGTCTTATATTAATGTAGTCACTGTATTTTTCTTTCTCTTCTTTTTACTATGATATTCTCAAGTCAGTTGTCGGTCTTTATATTTAATGTATACTTCCTGTATTAATGTATTCATATTTAATGTGTACTTTCTGAGGATGGATGCATGTGGTAGCTGGACCTTGGCTATGATTCTGGTCTGCAGTTTTTTTGTCTATTTTCTTTTCACTTTGAAAACTTTCCTTTTAGTTGGACGTACGGGGTGATTTATAGTTCATGTGATTATTGACATAGTTAGGTTTAAATCTGTCATTTTCTATGAGGTTTCTACTTGGACCATCTGTTTTTGTTATATATCCCTCTTTCCTCTGTAATTCTATTATGAACTTATTCGTTATAATTTTTTTCATTAGGCTTTTAGCTTTAGTAGTATACATCTTACTATAATTTCTGCTAAACTTATATTACTTTTGTAGAGTATAAAAATCTTCATGATTCTACTTAATCTGGATACACCTGATATTAAATTGGAGAAAATATATTATTATAAAGAGGAAATTACAAACATTCAGATTAAGTAGAATGATTTTGAAGTATTTCTATTTTCTATAAGATTTGGCATGATCTGGTTTTTGAAATTATCTTTCACTTTTATTTATAAATATTAGTTATCTATTTTTTGAGAGTTTGGAAAAAAAATAATAAGAAGTTAACTGATGACTCCCTACTGAACCTCAGAGTCAAAGCATTCTATAATAGACATGTTCTTATTTGATAATATGAATGTTACTTTCTTAGCATTATTATTATTATTGCTTAATATTTTGATGCAGCAATTGTCCGATTTCTTTCCTGAATTTATTTATCTTCATTTGTTCTTTACGAGGTTTTTGTTTCTAGTCCTTATCTTAAACATTGTTATTGTTAACAAATTTTAAGCCTTTTTAATCTTTTTTTTTTTAGCCTTTTTAATCTTGTGAAGGCAAAAGTGGAAACCTAATAAACACATGTATATGTCAAAAAATTTTTAAAAAAGGAAAAATCTTCACAATTGTTCCCTTATATTTCTCCTCTCCCACTTTTATGCTGCTGTTGTTTATATTTGTATTACTGTGTTATTATTTTTGTTTAAACAGGAAGTTACCTTTTAAAAAGATTTTAGTAATAAGAAAAATAGTCTATATTTGTGTGTGATGTTATGTTTAGCCCTCTTAGCTCCTTTGCATGGGTCCATATTTCTTTCCACTAGCATTTTCCTTCTGCTGTATATGAGTCTGTTAGAGGTAGGTTTTTCTTCAGTTTTTTTTCTGGAAACATTTTAATTTTGTTTGTTTTTGAAATATATTGCTGCTAGTTACAGAATTCTACATCATCACAACCGTATTTTTTCAGTACTTTAAAGATGTTTCTGTGCTGTCTTGAATGATTTTTTTGATGCAAAATCAGACATGCTTGGGTGGCACCTGTGGCTCAAAGGAATAGGGCACTGGTCACATATGCCAAGGTGGTGGGTTCAAGCCCAGCCCCCACCAAAAACTGCAAAAAAATCAGACATGCTTTTCTTTTCTGTAGCTGCTGTCAATATTTTCTTTCTATCATTTCTTTAGGATAATTTGATTAATATGTGGCTTGATCTTGGAGGTTCATGTTTCATATGCTTTTTTTCTGAGGTATTTGTGTCTATCTGGTTATAGTTTAATCAAATTTAGAAAATGCCTGTTATTGTCTCAATTTTTTTTTCTTTGCCCACTCTCCTTTGCGAGAGTCCAGTTACACTTCTATTAGGCAGCTTGTAATTCTTATCTTTAGCTGGCAGCTCTGCTCTACAAGAAGCCGAGGGAGGCAGGTCAAGCGTCATTCGACAAGCCCTCGCTTCCAGGAGAGAGGACGGGCGGGGCCCAGGGCCACAGACTCTGCAATATTTTGATTAGAAGTGAAGTAAACAACAACATATACAGGCATAATCTTAGCATTCCTGATTTCTTTATAATGTTAATCTTTCTCATTAAGTGTCTATCAAATCCCATAGTATTTGTTTTCATTAACCTCAAGGCCTTCTTTCCCTCAGCAGCCAAGATTGTGACTTTCATCTCATATTCAGCCAATGAGCTGTTATTCTGAAACATAAACGCTTGTCTTTGGTTTATACAGATGCCCCTTTACTGGAATAGAGTTATATCCTAATGAGCCCATCATAAATTGAAAATACAAGGAAACGTTCCTTTAATGTGCTTTATCTACAACATATGTAATGGTTTACTCTGACCTACCTTAAATGCTCAGAACACATACAGTAGACTACCAGAGTTCAAAATCATCTAATGAGACGTTTGTTTTATGTTAAGGAGTTCCCAGAAAACATTTTGCCAAACTTGCAACAGTTTCACACCATCACAAAGCTGAAAAATTGTAAGTTGAAGAATCATAAGTCAGCATCTGTCGGTCTTTTCCAATTTGTGATTAAGAGTTATTTTCTCTCCGGCTCTGCGCCTGTGGCTCAATTGGCTAAGGCGCCAGCCACCTACACCTAAGGTGGCGGGTTCGAATCCCCAGCCCGGGCCCACCAAAACAACAATGATGGCTGCAACCCAAAAAATGGCCAGGCGTTGTGGTGGGCGCCTGTGGTCCCAGCTACTTGGGAGGCAGAGGCAGGAGACTCGCTTGAGCCCAGGAGTTGGAGGTTGCTATGAGCTGTGATGCCATGGCA
>CAUYQV010058081.1:0-20092 GCA_963574575.1 Galagoides demidoff
AATTGCCAGGGCCTAGGAGAATACTGACAAGCTTCTGTTTGCCAGACATGACTTCTCTTCTCTTCTCTTCTTTCTCTCCTCTCCTCTCCTCTCCTCTCCTCTCCTCTCCTCTTCTCTCTCTCTCTCTCTCTCATTATTTTCCATGAAATAGAGTCTCACTCTGTTGTCCAGGCTACATTGGCATGGCCTCAACCTACCACACCTTGACATCCAACTCTTGGATGAAGGGTTCCTCCTGCCTCAGCCTCTGGAGTAGCTGGAACTAAACACAAAGGCCACAATGCCTGAATAACTTCTATTTCAGTAGAAACCAAGTGGGAGATCAGGGCTATGGATGTCTCACTGGTGCTCAGCCTTTTCTCCAATAGGTGAGCTAAATGGATCCACCCACACTGACCTCCCAGTACATATAAATATTGTAGTCCTGCTCACCACAATGCCCAACTATTTTTTGTTCCAGTTTGGCCATGGCTGGGGTTGAACTCACCACCCTCTTTATATGGGGTCGGCATCCCATCCACTGAGCAGCAAGCAATGTCCAAGGGGTACTATTTCTAGGAACTATTTGGCACCTAACCCAAGAAATCCATTTGAGAGAAGCTTTCAAATTTACTATGCCTGGTTACAGACCTAATCTGATCATAGATTCACAGATCTTAAGCATGTCTACTTTACTTGAACCATCAAGGCAATTCTGATCTTTTTTAGATAATGAAAATATTTGTTGGTTGGTTTGTTGGGTTGTCTGTGCATGTGTGTGTGTGTGTGGTATTTTTGTTATACTGTTTCCATATGTGGCACAGGCTATTTTTTCATGGCCTCAGCATAGATCATAGCAACCTCAATCTTCAGGGTTCAGGCAATACTCCTGCCTGAGACTCCCATGTCGCTAGGACTACAGGTGCCTGTCACAATGCCTAGATCATTTTTCACTTTTTAGTAGAGACAGTGTCTGATTCTTGCTCAGTCCATTCTCAGCACCCCCTCCTTCAGGAAATCCACTCATCTTAGCCTGCCAGAGCATACAATTATAGATGTGAGCCACTAAATTTTGTCATTTTCTCTTTCTTTCTTTCCCTCCCTCTCTCCCTCCCTTCCCCACTCCCTCACTTTATTCTTCCTTCCTCCAATTCTCTCCCTCTCATTTGCTTGCTCTCTTCATTATTTTCTTTCCTTCATTCTTTTATTTCTTCTGCCTCTCTCTTATGCACCTTAAGGGAAACCTCTCTACTAACAAACAAAGTATACAAGTGATCCCTGAATGTGTAGTCTTGACCTCTATAATTGAAATGGGTGAAGTGTGGAATGTGTGAATTATATCTGAATAGAGGTTTTTTTTTTTTCATTTTTTTAACAAACTCCAACATACTCTTTTTGACATGGTACATAAAAAATATGACATATGAAGAATTACCTTTTTGGGGTGTATTACTTCAGACTCTATTTTTAAAGGTCTAGTATTAAAAGGGTAGCCTGAATATTTAAAAGGAATTGAATGTCAATTTATACTGTTACTCTGAAGGCTACCACTTAGGATATTCCTATAACACTAACAAAATATTGTGCAGGGAGGAAATCAGTGTGTATTAAAATAAAAAATGAAGCCCTTCCATGAAAACCTGTGCAAAAACACTTGTGAGTTACAAGAGTATCTTTTACAAAAAAAAACTCAATTGTAGACTGAGAAGCAGCAAAGTCAGAAAGACAATATACCACCCACCTAGATGGATGGATATTTAGGTAAAACTAATCTTTGTGGGCACCTTGGGATGTGCTACTCAGGGTGGGAGGGAGCATGGAGAGGAACTGGACTTAGAGTTCCAAGCCCTCAGGCTGTGCACGCTCCTTCACCTTGGGACAGTTTGGGTCTCTGTATCCTGGTGCCCACAAAGTTAACAAAACAAAAATAAATCTTCTACATTATTGAGCAGGTAATGATTACTAACTATGTACATTATTTTTATGTGCCTACTATTCTGGCAATTGTCAGAAGAGTACCAACAATACCTGCCTAAGTATTGAAGACATGATGATTTTCTTTCACAGTGGCAGGAGTCCATGCATGATTTGTAAACAGTGATACAAAATACTGTACACATAACAGAACTTGTATAAAGCAAAAGAAGTAAATCCAAATTTACAAGTGGGTAAAAAAAAAAAAACAAAAACAGAGGGCAGCTTCATACAAAGTTCTCCCTCCCATGCCAAGTAATTTTTTTTTTATTACAAATATAATTCTGAGCTGAAAAACTGGGATTTGGGGGAGAGCCATCTTTGCACACAAAATATCCAAAGGACACTTACTCTGTTTACTTTTGTATACTTATATTTAACTGCCCGAGACAGTTCTGAAAGTGTGACTTTGGAGACATTTATAGTTTAGTGTGGTTCCCAGGTCTGGAACCTGCTGCAGTGCTTGCCATGGAATCGGATGCAGCAGTGTCCTCTGCTTCCTCCAGTTCATCCTGGAGCTCTTGGCTGACACTAGACTGTAGGGCGATGGGAGTGAGCCACTCCTTTGGGAGGCAATTCTGTAGGAAAGGTATACAGGAGCTGAAGTCGGCAAGTCGGTTGATCCAGCGAGGAATATCTTTCCCACAAAGAATCTCTGACATAACAGAAGAAAAGTGATTACAGTTTTTATACATCAAATGATAAGCATTGCCTTTGTATTCTTTTCCTAGTTCTTCTACAAGTTTTTCGATATCATCTTCTAGAAATTCAGTGCTCCCTAAAACAACAGCTTCTTTAAATTTATATGTTTCTCCTAGTTCAGAAGCATTTCCTGGAGAAATTTCAAATATTCCAGAACAGGGATAAGGATGACCACTGTAAGCAAATTCTCTGCCATATACTTCAATTCCTGAATGAAAAACTCCAATTCCTATGGATGAGGTGTATTCGTTCGTCCAGTACATATCGTACACATTGAGTATCACTAGCTGGTTAGCCTCCATCCTTCTCTCTGCTGCCGCTGCCTCATCCTCCATCTGCTCCGTCTCCATGGGGCCTGAGGCCCCTGTTGCCGCCACTAGTCCTTCAGGGGGCCTGAGTTGGGCACTAAGCGCACAGCCTGGCCCATGGCAGCCAGTATGGAAGCATCGGGCAGTGGGGCAGCTCTGAGGCACCACCGACAAGGCACTCTGCGTGGACGGGGCTGGACCCATGATGGCTCACTTCGGCTCAGGCGCCTCCTCAGGTGGCTAGAGATGGTATTTTTTAATCCTCGGGCTGTTATCTATGAGAAAAATTGTGAAAAACCTTCACCAAAACATAAGCATGAAAGGACGCCATAACTCACACCTATAATTCCAGCAATTTCTGAGGCCAAGGCAAAAAGCTCACTGGAAGATCTGAGGTTGCAGACCAGAATGAGCAACATAGAGAAACCCCAATTGTCCAAGAAATAAGTGTAAAAGTTTCCCAGCAGTGGTGGTATGGATCTATACTCTCAGCTGTTGAGAACCATAAACTAAGAAGGATAACTTGAGGTTAGCAGCTTACAATTCCTTGAGATATGATCATACCAATGTATTTCTCTGGAGTAAAGGAGGAAATACAGTATTCACTCTTTAAGAGATATACTGTATAGGTGCAGGAAAAGTCCAGTAGAATACAAATATTTCATACATGTATCCCAAATGGTATTTATTACCAGGATTGCCAGTCTAACTCAATATGGGAAAATCAACTAAGAGAAAACATTACATTAATAGAATCAATAAGAAAAAAACACATGGTCACCTCAAGAGACACAGAAAGGGCTTTGGACAGAGGCAACATATATTGTTGATAAAATATTTTAAAAATCTTAGATGAGAAGGGAAAATATTCAGGAGTACTAATGGGATTTACAGATAATTGGATACAAATAATGTGCTATATTATTATGATGTATATTTTTCAACAATCCAAAAGAATGAAGTGCACATTTATATTATGGTAAGGGAACAAGGCCACTTACAAAAGACCACACAGAGCATGACTAAAATCAGAAGAAAACATCAAGACTAGACAATTGTCTGCTAGAGTGGAGGGCAGGAGGGTGAGGTTGGATGAGAAGATGAAAGTGAATGCTAGTAGGTATTGATGTTCTTGGTGCAGGGTGTGAAGACAAAATTCCAAATTAGATTGTGATGATAACTGTACAATTCTGTGACTATACTAAGAAAAACAGAATTTGCACTTTCAAAGGGTGAACTACTTATTTCAATGAAGGTACTTGACGATGTTTCCCAAAACTTGAGGTGCTCAAAAGGCTCACAGCATAAGAAGTACCCAGGTCATGAGAGGACTTGAGAGACTATCAACCCTATCTTCCTGCTCATACCCAGGCTACCATGAATTGACATGGAAGGAATATTGTTCCATCCTACCAAAGTTGTCATTTACTTTTTCCTTGAGACATAGTCTCTTTCACCCTGGGTAGTGTGCCATGAGGTCAACCACAATCTCAAGCACCTAGGCTGAACATATCTTATTTTTTCAGCCTCCTGAGAATCTGGGAGTTCAGGGGCTCCCCCACGATGGTCAGTTACTTTGGACCACCTGCTTCTACCTCCCAGGGTGTTAGGATTACAGGTGAAAGCCACCACTCCAGACCTTGAAGTCAGGATATTTTTCAAACTTTGGTTGGTGGCTAGTGGTAGTGCTTCGTGCCTATCATCTTGGCACTTTGATAGGCCCAGTCATTTGGATTGAGCTTCTAAATTGGATACCAGCCTGAGCACAAGTGAGATCCCCATCTCTTAAGAATAAAAAATGGCTGTATGTCATGAAGGCACCTGGAATACCAGCTGAGGGAATAGGTTCACCCAGATAACAACACTTGAAGATTGCTGGGAGCTATAATACCAGGGCACTCTATGGAGGGTAACAAAACGAGACTCTGTCTCAATACATAAATGGAGAAAACCATTGGCATGTGTCTTACCCCTCATTTTTACTTTTGACCACAGATCTAGTGTTGAAATTTAACCCTAGATTAGATGTCAACTGGAGAAATTATTCTCTCAGAGGTAAATAGTTATTTTTCCAAAACCTCTATTTGTCTAGCCTTTGGATTTTAAGTTACTCTGACACTTTGATATCCTAGAATCTTATAGTCACTCTAAAATGCCCACATAGTGAATTCTTGACTCAAATTAGGCTTTTCATATGCACACTAAATTATCCAGAGTATAGGGTGGCACCTGTGGCTCAATGGGTATGGTGCCAATCCTATACATTGAGGGTGGTGGGTTCAAATTCGGCCCCAGCCAAACTGCAACAACAAAAAAAAAACCAGGTGTTGTGGCAGGTGCCTATAGTCCCAGCTACTCAGTAGGCTGAGGCAAGAGATCACCTAAGCCCAGGAGTTTGAGGTTGCTGTGAACTATGTGATGCCATGGCACTCTACAGAGGGTGATAAAGTGAGACTCTGTCTCTACAAAAAAAAAAAAAAATCCAGAGTATACCCTCTACCCCTTCTGTTGAGCTCCTTCAATCTGGGTCAATATTGCCTTGCTCTAATCAGCCCCAAGCCAGGGACAAGATATCTCTGAACAATGCCTACCCATCAGATCAACTGGCAATATCCTAACCATCCAACCCCAAAATCACTTGTCCTGACTCATTGTTTCACCCTCAGGGGTCCTAATAAATCTTCCCCTTTATGTAGTCCCCTATTCCATGTGCCTACTGATTTCTCCTCATAATTCTGAACTTGGAAACACTCCCTGACATACTTTCTCTCTTTTTTTCCTTCCTTCCTTCCTTCCTTCCTCCCTTCCTCCCTCCCACCCTCCCTTATTTTTTTTCTTTCTGTCATTATTTTTTATGAGACAGAGTCTTACTCTGTTGCCCAGGCTGGAGTGTCATGGCCTCAGCCTAGCACACAGGGACATTAAACTCTTGGGTTGAAGGGATCCTCCTGCCTTACCCTCTGGAGTAGCTGGAACAAAACTCAACGGTCACAATGCTTGCCTAAGTTTTCTATTTTAGTAAAAAACTAGATGGGAGATTGTGGTTGAGGGTGTCTTGGTATTGCTCAGCCTTGTCTCCAACTTATGAGCTCAGGGGATCAGGCCACCTTGTCCTCCCAGAGTATCCAAATATTACAGTCATGCGTGCATATGTCATTGCGTTCTACTTAAGTAATGACCGTATCATGAATATTGAGGAGAGTCTAATACTCAGGCCCCGGTGACACACAGGGATTATGGCAGAACATTTTGCATTTCCATGGTGGCAGATATCACCATAATTATGCACATATCTCTTTTATGCTTATCAGGTTTCGTTAATGATTGGGTATTGAACTTATGGCCCAGAATAGCTCTTCTACTTCCTTTGTGGCCAAGAATACAGTGGTTTGCACATACCTGGCATGCAGGTCAGAAATGTTGGAACTTTCCAGATAGGCTGATATTTCCCATGCTTATCATAAATAACTGAAGCTATGGAGTACACTACTGGACACATTGCCTAACCAGATTTTTAGAGAAGACTTTCAGTGAACCACCTACTGTCCCAAACAAGCCTATTCTAGAGAAAGAAGTAAACATCACAAAAAGTAGAATTGAGAAATAGGTAACATACCTGTCGGGTCTTTCAAATCACTGTCCGATCTTTGGGCTGGGGTTTCTGCTCTATAAGATTTCCGGGCATCACTTGGTATAAACCACACTCTTCCAATTGCTTACAAATCAATGACATAAAAAGAAAAGGAAGTATGTTGAATAACTTAGCTACAGATATAAACTTTACTAAGCAGGAACTGAGTGTGGACAAATGAACCTCATACTGTTTAAACCCATTGACAAACCTGGACAGCCAATACACATGCTTAGCAGGAATAAAGTTAAGCTTAAAGATAGTAACCCAGGGCAAGACCCATTGTAATGTCATACATGGTGACCATGTAGTGACTTCATCTTGTAATGTCCTGGGATCCAGACTTCTGCAAAAAGATAATAAGTCACCATTTCTGCACACCTCAGCTGGGGTCCCTCAAGTGTTTGAACCAGGATACTTCTAAGCTCTCCATGAACAGAGAAGTGATCTACAATTTGTGCCTTATTGATTCTATTGACAGTTGAGATTCCTAGCACTAGGCTGACACAACAGTTGAGATTTTGTATAGCAGTGTGACTCAACTTGCATCACAGCTGACAAAACTACATGGAGTGACTTAAGTAAGATGCTATTTCTTTTTCTTTCTTTTTTTTTTTTGAGACAGATTTTCATTTTGTCACCCTCAATAGAGTATATGACATGATAGCTCACATCATCCTCCAACTCCTGGGCACAGGCAATTCTTTTGCCTCAACCTACCAAGTCACTGATAATCCAGATACCTGCCAAAATGCTTGGCTATTTTTGTTGCAGTTTGGCCTTGGCCAGGTTCAAACTCACCATCTTCTTTATATGAAGCCACTGCCCTATGCACTGAGGCACAGGTACTGCCCACGGGACACAATTTCAAAGAACTCTTTTGACACCTACCCCAAAATATCCATTTGAGAGGCACTTAAAAATTTACTCTGCCTAGTTACAGTCTCAATTTGGTCAAACTTTCATGTGTCTTTTTTTTTTTTAACCTTCACAGGTCTTAAGCATGTCAATTCTACTTGAACCACCAAGGCAATTCTGGCATTTTTAGATGATAAAAATGTTTATTGGTTGATTTGTTGGTTTGTTTGTGCATGGGTGTGTGTATGGGTATTTTTGATACATGGTTTCCACATATGGCTCAGACTAATCTTTTTTGTGGCCTCAGCCTAGATCATAGCAACCTCAAACTCCAAGATTCAGTCAATCCTCATGCCTAAGACTCCCATGTAGCTAAGACTACAGGTGCCTGTCACAATGCCTAGACAATTTTTCACTTTTTAGTAGAGACAGAGTCTGACTGTTGCTCTGTCTATTCTCAGCGTGGCCTCGTTCAAGGACTCCACTCATCTCAGCCTGCCAAAGGGCTAGGATTATAGTAGTGAGCCACTAAGTTTCCCCATTTTATCTTTCTTTATTTCCCTCCATCTCTTTGCCCCTCCTTCACTTTAACCTTTCTTCTTCCAATTCTCTCTCTCTCTCTCGTTCCTTGCTCTCTCCATTCTTTTCTTTCCTTCATCCCTTTCTTTCCTCTATCTCTGTCTTCTAAACCTTAATGGAAACTTCTCTAGCAACAAACAATCTATACAAGTGATCCCTGAATGTGTAGTCTTGAATTCTATACTTAAATTGTGTGAATTATGTATTGTATGTATTATATCTGAATAGAGTTGTTTTTTCCCTTAATCAATGGGCTGTTATCTATGAGGAAAATAGTGGAAAACCTTAACCAATATTTAAGATTAAATGAGCACCATAGCTCACACCCATAATCCCAGCAATTTCAGAGCCCAAGGCATAAAGATCACTGGAAGCTAAGGGGTTTCAGCCCAGACTGAGCAACATAAGAAGATCACAATTCTCCATGAAATAAGTGCAAAACTTACCCAGCACTGGTGGCATGGGCCTGTACTCTGAGCTGATAAGAATATTAACTCAGGAGGATCACTTGAGGTTAGTGGCTTGCATTTCCTTGATCTATGATGGTACTAATGCATTTTTCTTGAGCAAAGGGGGAAATGCAGCATCCAATCTATAAAAGATATACTGTATAGGTGCAGGAAAAGTCTGGTAGCATACAACATATTTTATACATGTGTCCCAAATGGGATTTATTACCAGGATTTACATTCTAGCTCAATATGGGAAAATCAACTAATAGAGCACACTACATTAATAGAGCCAGTAAGAAAAATCAAATGGTCACCTCAAGAGACAGAGAAAATGCTTTTAACAGAGGCAACATATCTTGTTGATAAAATATTTTCAAAATCTTAGATGAGACTGGAATGTCTTCAGGACTACTAATGGGATTTACAGATTACTGGATACATGTAACTTGCTATATTCACATGATGGAATATTTTTCAACAATCAAAAGGAATGAAGCGCAGTTATGTTACAATAAGAATGAACCTTAAAATCATTATGATAAGGGAACAAGGCCACTTACAAAAGAACACACAGAGCATGACTGAACTCATAAGATCAACACAAAGCCAAATGTCTGCAAGGAGTAGAGGGCAGGTGGGGGTGAATGGTGGGGAAGATGAAATTGACTGCTTATCAGTATTAGCGTTCCTTGTATGGAGGTAGAAAACAAGTTCTAAAATTAGATTGTGATGATAGCTGTACAATTGTGTGGCTATGTTAAAAGATAGAGAATTTTACATTTTCAAAGCATGAACTACTTATTTCAGTGAAGCTACTTGATGATGTTTTCCAAAACTTGAGGTGCTCAAAAGGCTCACGACACAAGATGTACCCAGGTCATGAGAGTACTTGAGAGACAGTTAACCCTATGTGCCTGCTCACACACAGCTTACCATGAATTGACTTGGAAGTCACATTGTTCCATCCTACCAAAGTTGTCATTTTCTTGTTCGTTGAGACAGGCTCTGACTCCTTCCCCCTGGGTAGAGTGCCCTGTCACCGCCATAGCTAACCACAATCTCAAACACCTGGGCTCAACAGATCTTATTGCCTCAGCCTCCTGAACATCTGGAAGTCCAGGTGGTTCCCCACAGTGCCCAGTTAATTTGGAGCATAAGCTTCTGCCTCCCAGAGTGTTAGGATTACAGGTGTGAGCTATCAATCTATACTTTGAAGTTAGATTATTTTTCAAACTACAGTTGGTTGGTTTGTGGCCAGTAGAGGTACTTCATGCCTGTCATCTTGGCACTTTGGGAGGCCCATTCAGTTGGATTGTCTAAGCTTCTGAACTGAAGACCAGCCTGAGAACTAGTGGGATCTCCATCTATGAAGAATAAAAACCAGCCAGATGGTATGTAGGTACCTTGAGTCTTAGCTGAGGGAATACTTTCACTTGATGACAACACTTGAAGTTTGCTGTGAGCTATGATACCAGGGCACACTACCAAGGGCAACAAAATGAGACTCTGTGTCAATACATAAATGAAGTTCTGTGGTGTCACACAGATCATAGCAACCTCCATTCCTGGACATAGGCCATTTTCTTCTCTCACTCTCCCAAGTAGCTGGTACTACAGGTGCCTGCCACAATGCCTGGCTATCCTTTATCTTTTTGACTATGAATCTAGTGTTCAAATTTCCCCCCTAAATTAGATGTCAACTAGAGAAATTACTCTCTCATAGGGAACTAGTTTTCCTACAGCCTCTATTATACAAGCCTTTGGATTTTATGCAATTCTGAACCTATGATATCTTAGATTCTTTTAGTCACTCTAAACTGCCCACACAGTAAATTCTTGACTCAAATTGGGCTTTTCTTATGTACACTAAAAAATTCAGATTATATTGGGTGGCACCTGTGGCTCAAAGAAGTAGGGCACTGGCCCCATATGCCAGAGGTGGTGGGTTCAAATCCAGCCCCAGTCAAAAACTGCAAAAAAAAAAAAATACAGATTATACCCTCCAGCTCTTCTGTTGTGCTTTTTAATCTGGATCAATATTCCCTTGGCCCAATAAGTCCAACTCCAGGAACTAGACACCTCTGGACATCCTGTACCCATCAGATCAACTGGAAATCTCCTAAGGAACCAACCATGAACTTATCCATACTCCTTGCTCCCTCCTCCCCCTGGGGGCCCCAATAAATTTCGTCCTTTATGTAGTCTCCTATTCCATCTGCCTACTGACCTCTCTTCATAATTTTGTTCTTGAAAACTGTGCCTAGGAAATCTATCTTTCTTTCTTTCTTTTTTCTTTCTCTCTGTCTCTCTCTGTCTCTCTCTCTCTCTCTCTTTCTGTTTCCTGAGACAGACTCTCACTCCATTCCCCAAGATAGACTTTCCATGACCTCAGACTGGTGCACAGTGACATCCAGCTCTTGAGTTGAAGGAATCCTCATGCCTCAGCCTCTGGAGTAGCTGGAACTACAGGCAAGGGCTAAAACACTTGATTACCTTTTATATTTGAGTAGAAACCAGGTGGGAGATGTGGGCTGATGGTGTCTTTCTGTTGCTCATCCCTGTCTCCAAAACGTGAGCTCAGGGGTTCAGCCCACCTTGGGCTCAGAGAGAATTCAAATATTGTAGTCATGCATGGCAAAAGGCATTGAACTTTACTTAAGAAATAACCTTATCAGGGGTTTTGAGGAGTTTCCAATCCTCTGGCCTCGGTGACAAACAGGGATTATGTGAGGACTGTTTTGCATATCTGTGGGGGCAGAACATCACAATTATGCATGGATCTCTTTTTTGCTTATCAGGTTTCATTAGTGATTGTGTATTAAACACGTGACCAAAAATAACTCTTCAACATCCTATGTGGCCAAGAAGCCAAAAGTTTGGACACACATAGCACAGAAGTCAAGAATGTTGGACCTTTCAAGATAGGCTTATATTTCCAATGATCATCATAAATAACTGCAGGTATGGAGTACACTACTGGACAAATTCCCTAACTGGATTTTGAGAGAAAACCTTCAGTTGGACACCTATCATCCCAAAAAGCCTCTTCTAGAGAAAGAAGTAAAACATCACAAAAAATAGGACTGAGGAAGGTATAGCGTACCTGTTATGTCTGTCAAATCACTGTCCGAATTTTGGGCCTGAGTTCTTGTTCTATAGCATCCCAGGACATCACTAGGTATAAACCACAGTCTTCCTTTGACTTACAAACTCATGACGTGAATAGGAAAGGAAAGGTTGTTGAATCACCAGGCCAGATATAAAAACAAAATTTTGGAGGCAGGAATTGACTGTGGAGAAAAGAAGCCCACCCTTTCATAACTGAAGGACATACCCGGACAGCCACTACACATGCTTAGTAGGAATAAGGTTAAGCTTAAAGTTGGTAACCCAGGGTAACACCCATTGTGATGTCATCCACAGTGAATATGTAGTGACTTCATCCTGTGATGTCCTGAGATTCAGGCTTCTGGTCAAAGATACTAAGTGGCCTTTTCTGGTCACTTCAGCTGGTGTCCCTCAAGTGTTTGAACCAGGACACTTCATAGCCCTCCATCCACAGACAGAGAAATGATCACTCATTTGTTCCTTATTGATTCTATTGACAGTTGAGATTCCAGGCACTAGGCAGACACAACATTTGAGATTTTGTACAGCAACGTGACTCAAGCTGCATCACAACTAACAAAACTGCATGGAGTCACTTATGCAGGATGGTATTGTTTTTTGTTGTTGTTGTTTTTCCTTGAGACAGAGTTTGACTTTTTCACCCTTGGTAGACTGTCATGGCATTACAGCTCACAGAAAGCTTCAACTACTGGGCTTAGGCCATTCATTGCCTCAGTCTCCTGAGTAGCTGGAATTACAGGCACCCACCACAACACCTGGCATTTTTTTGTTCCAGTTTGGCCAGTGCTGGGTTTGAACAAAACACCCTTCTTATATGGGGTCAGCACCCTACCCAGTGAGTGACCAGCTCTTCCTATGGGATGCTATTTCAAGGAACTGTTTGACATCTACCACAAAACTTCCACTTGAGAGATGCTTACAAATATACTATGCCTGGCTACAACCTCAATTTGGTCAAAACTTCACAGGTCTTAAGCATGTCTACTTTGCTTGAAATATCAAGGTAATTCTGTTTTGTTTAGATTATGAACATGTTTGTTGGTTGGTTTATCAGTTTGTCTGTAAATGGGTGTTTGTAGGGGTATATTTTAGATACGGTTTCTGTATGTGGCCCAGGATAGTCTTTCATGGCCTCACCTAGATCATAGCAACTTCAAACTGCAGGATTCAGGCATTCCTCCTGCCTGAGTTTCCTATATGGCTCGGACTTTGGGTGCCTGCTGCAATACCTAGATAATTTTTCACTTTTTAGTAGAGACAGGGTCTGATTCTTGCTCTGTCAGTTCTTAGCACCCCCTCTTTCAAGAACTCCACTCATCTCAGCCTGACAGAAGGTAGGATTATAAAGGTGTGAGCCAACATGATTACTTATTTTCTCTTTCTTTGTTTCCCTCCTTGCCTCCTTTCCTTCAACTCTCCCTCACTTTATCCTTCCTTTCTCCTATTATTTCTCTCTCATTTCCTTGCTCTCTACCTTCTTTTGTATCCCTCATTCCTTTATTTCCTCTACACCTTCAGGGAAACTTCTCTAGTAACAAACAAGCAAACTTTACAAGCAATTCCTGAGTGTGTAGTCTTAAACTCTATACTTTAAATGGGTGAATTGTAGAGTGTGTGAATTATATATGAATAAAGTTGTTATTTTTTAATCTACACGTTGTTATCTATGATGAAAACAGAGAAAAACCTTCACCAAACCTAAGCATGGATGAGCATGATAGCTCACACCTATGATCCCAACAATTTCACAGGCCAAGGAACAAAAATCACTTGAAGATAAGGAGTTTTAGACCAGACTGAGAACGTAGCAAGGTTCCACTTGTCCAAGAAATAAGTGTAAATCTTCCCCAGCAGTGGTGGCGTGGGCCTGTACTCTAAGCTGCTGAGAATCATAAACTTAGTAGGATCACTTGAGTTTAGCAGCTTGCATTTCCTTCAGCCATGATAGTACCAATATATTTTTTTCTGGGAAAAGGAGGAAATGCAGTATTCAATTTATAAGAGATATAGTGTATAGGTTAATGAAAAATCTGTTGTTGGTTGAGTGTGCATGGATGTGTGTATGGGTATTTTGAGGTATGGTTTCCATGTATGGCCCAGGCTCATCTTTCGTGGCTTCGGCCTAGATCATATCAACCTGAAACACCAGGATTCAGGCAATCTTCCTGCCTTAGACTCCCATGTGGCTAGGAGTACAGGTGCTTGTCACAATGCCTAGATAATTTTTCACTTTTTATTAGAGATAGGATCTGAACCTTGCTCACTCCATTCCCAGCACCCCCTCATTCAAGAACTCCACTCACCTCAGCCTACCAGAGGGCTAGGATTATAGGTGTGAGCCACCATGTTTGGTCATTTTTCTCTTTCTTTGTTTCCCTCCCTCCCTCCCTCTCTTTTCCTCTCATTCACTTTATCCTTCTTTCCTCCAATTCTCTCTCTCTCATTGTCTTTCTCTCTTGATTCTTTTCCTCCCTTAATCTTTTTATTTCTTCTATATTTCTCTTCTACACCTTAAGGGAAACTTCTTTACTAACAAACAAACAAACTGAATGTGTAGACTTGAACTATATACTTAAATTGGATAAATTATGGACAGTTTGAATTATATCTGAATAGAGTTTTTTTTTTTTTTTTTGTAACCTACAGGCTGTTACCTATGAGGAAAATAGTGGACAACTTTCACTAATACATAAATCTGAATGCAGACGATAGCTCACCCCTGTAATCCCAGCAATTTCAGAGGCCAAGGCAGAAAGATCACTGGATGCTAAGGGGTTTCAGACAAGAATGAGCAACATAGTGTGACCCACTTGTCTAGGAAATAAATGCAAAACATCCATAGCAGTGGTGTTGTGGGCCTGTACTCTCAGCTGATGGAAGGATAGAGTAAGGAAGATCATTTGAGGGTAGTACCTTGCATTTTCTTCAGCTATGATGGTACCAATGTATTTTTTTCTGGGGCAAAGGGGGAAATGCAGTATCCAATCTATAAGAGATATACTGTATAGGTGTCGGAAAAGTACAGAAGCATACAAAATATTGTATACATGTGTACCAAATGGGATTTATTACCAGGATTGTTAGTCTAGCTCCATATGGGAAAATCAACTAATTGAGCACACTACACTTATATAATAAATAAGAAAAAAATCACACCATCACCTCAAAAGACTCAGAAAAGGCTTTTGATAGAGGCAACATATCTTGTTGATAAACTCTTTCAAAATCGTAGTTGAGAAGGAAACGTCTTCAGGACTATTCATGGGATTTACAGGTGATTGGATGCATGCAAAGTGCTATATTCACACAATAGGATTAAGGAATCCTCTTGCCTCTGCCTCTGGAGTAGCCAGAACTACAGGAAAGTGCCATCAGTCTTGGCTACCTTTTCTATTTCAGTAGAAACCAGGTGGGAGAATGGGACTGATGGTGTCTTGCTGTTGCTCAGCCTTGTCTACAAAACATGAGCTCAGGGGATAAGTGCACGTGGACTCCCAGAACATCCAAAACATTGTAGTCAAAAGTTTGGACACACCTGGCATATAGGTCAGGAATGTTGGAACTTACCAGATAGGCTGATATTTTTCAATATAATTAAAAATAACTGCAGCTATGGAGTACAATACTAGAAATATTTTCTAATCAGATGTCAAAAGAGGACCTTCACTGGGACATCTACCTTCCCTAACAAGCCTATTCTAGACAAAGAAGCATCACAAAAAGAAGAACTGGGAATTGTGAAACGTACCTGTCAGGTCTTTCAAATCACTGTCTTAACTTTGGGCTCATGTTCTTGGCCTACAAAATCCCAGGAGAGCACTAGTTCTAAACAACACTCTTCCATTTTCTTACAAATCAATGAATTGAAAAAGAACAGAAGGTTTGTTGAATTCTTTGGCCACAGATACAAAGGAACCTTAGGAACCAGGAATTGAGTGTGGGAAAAAGGACCCCATACTTTGTTACAGTTTGAACACCACAACATACCTGGACAGCAACTACAAATACTTAGCAGGAATAAGGTTAAGCTTGAAAATGGTAACCCAGGGAAAATATTTTATACATGTATCCCAAATGGAATTTAGTATCAAGAATGTCAGCCTAGCTCAATATTGGAAAATCAACTAAAAGAACACACTACAAGAATAGAATCAATAAGAAAAACCACATGGTTGCATCAAGAGAAAAAGAAAAGGCTTTTGACAGAGGCAAAATATCTTCTTGATAAAATCTTTTAAAAATCTTTGATGAGAAGGAAACGTCTTCAGTACTACTAATGGCATTTAACAATGATTCGATACATATAACGTGCTATATTCACATGATGCTGGTCCGAGTGCAGTGGTGTTTACAACTAATTGATCACAACCAGTTACTGATGCAATATTTTTCAACAATCAAAAAGAATGAGGCACACATTTATGTTACAGTAGGAATTAACCTTAAAATCATTATGATAAGAAATCCAGGACAATTGCAAAAGACAACACAGGGCATGACTGAACTCAGAAGAAAATATCAAGACAAGGCCAACTGCCTGCTAGGAGTAGGGGGCAGGTAGGAGACGGTGGCAGGGTAGATGAAAGTGACTACTAGTAGGTATTGATGTTCTTTTGGGGGTGGAAGAAGATAAATGTCTAAAATTAGATTGTGATAATAGTTGTACAATTGTGTGACTATACTACAAAACAGAATTATACAATTTCAGAGGGTGAACTACTTATTTCAATGAAGCTTCTTGACAATGTTTTCCAATACTGGAGCTGCTCAAAAGGCTCACAACATAAGAAATGCCCAGGTCCTGAGAGTACTTGAGAGACAGTCACCCCATCTGTCTGCTCACACACAGGTAACCATGAATTGATATGGAAGGCACATTGTTCCATCCTACCAAAGCTGTCTTTTTCTTTTTCCTTGAGACAGAGTCTGACTCCTTCCCCTTGGGAAAAGTGCCCTGACATCATCATAGCTAACCACAATATCAAACTCCTTGGCTCAACACATCCTATTGCCTCAGCCTCCTGAATATCTGGGAGTCCAGGTGCTCCCCACAGTGCCCAGTTACTTTGGAGCACCTGCTTATGCCTCCCAAAGTGTTAAGATTACAGGTGTGATCCAGCACTACAGAACTTGAAGTTGGGATATTTTTCAAACTATGGCTGGTAGCCAGCAGTGGTGCTTTATGCCTGACATCTTGGCACTTTAGGGGGCCCAGTCAGTTGGATTGTCTGAGTCTCTGAATTAGAGACCAGCCTGAGCTAGTGAGATCCACATCACTGAAGAATAAAAAATGGCTGGATATTATGCAGGTGCCTGGAGTCCCAGCTGAGGGAATAGGTTTGCTTGATGACAACACTTGATGTTTCCTGTGAGCTATGACACCAGGGCACTATCCCAAGGGCAACAAAATGACACTCTGTCTCAATAAACAAATAGAGAAAATAATTGGTAGTGGAGTTACCCCTCATTTTTAGTTTTTTGGGTTTTTTTTAGAGACAGAGTCTCACTTTATCACCCTTGGTAGATTTCTGTGGCATCACACAGACCACAGCAATATCCAACTCCTCTTCTTAGGCCATTTTCTTGTCTCAGCCTCCTGAGTAGCTGGGACTACAGATTCCTGCCATAACACCCATTCATCATTTATACTTTTGACCATGGATCTAGCTTTAAAACATTTTCCCCAGGGTATTCTGGGAAGATGGCCAACTGGCAGCAACCCTGGTCAGAAGCTCCTGAGCAAAGGAAGAAAAACTGGTTGGAATCAGAATCTATGAGGCCAAAGATGGGGAGCTGAGCCCAGAAAGAAGATTGGCAAGCTGTAAATCCAAGGAAGATCGTTTAAGACCACAAAATACAGGTATAAAGTGGGCCCCAGAACTGCTTGCTAGAGCCTCCTGCCTCCTGCAGGTGGCAAAGAAGTCCCCTGCGCAGGAAGGCACAGAACAACTTGGTAGAGCCTTGCGCACCCCCATGGGTGGCAGCAGATGAGTCCCCCACTCTGGGAGGACCCTGAACTGCTTGCTAGAGCCACTCAGCCCACAGGCGGAAGAGGGGACCCCCGCTTCAGGGCTCTGGGCAGGTCCAGAACTGTTTGCTAGAGCCACAAGCTTCCTGCAGGCAGCGGGTGGGTGGAGAGGAGTTCGCCTGCTCCGGGCAGCCACAGAAGTACTTGCTAGCGCCTTGCGCACCCCCATGGGTGGTGGTGGATGAGTCCCCCACTCTGGGAGGACCCAGAACTGCTTGCTAGAGCCTCGCACCCCATGGGCAGCAGAAGAGATCCCTGCTCCAGGGCTCTGGGCAGGTCCAAAACTGATTGCTAGAGCTGCAAGCCTCCTACAGGTGGCAGGTGGCCGCAGAGGACTTCCCCTGCTCTGGGCAGACACAGAACCAATTGCTAGAGCCTTGCGCACCTCCGCGGGTGGCGGCACATGAGTACCCCACTCTGGGAGGGCCCAGAGCTGCTGCTAGAGCGATGCACCCCACAGGCTGCAGAGTATATCCCTGCTCCAGGGCTCTAATCGGGCACAGAACTGCTTGCTAGAGCCGCACACCTCCTGTGTGTGGCAGGTGGCCACAGAGGACATCCCCTGCTCCGGGCAGGTGCAGACCCACTTGCTAGAGCCTTGCGCACCCCCGGGTGGCGGCAGATGAGTCCCCCACTCTGTGAGGGCCCAGAACTGTTTCTTAGAGCCGCGCGCCTCACAGGTGGCAGAGTAGATCCCTGCTCCAGGGCTCTGGGCGGGTGAAGAACTGCGTGCTAGTGCCACACACCTCCTGCGGGCTGCGGGTGGCCACAGAGGACTTCCTCTGCTCTGGGCAGTCCCAGAACCACTTGCCAGAGCCTTGTGCACCCCGTGAGTGGCAGTGGATGAGTCCCCTACTCTGGGAGGGCCCAGAACTGCTTGCTAAAGCCGCACACCTCCTGTGGGCTGTGGGTGGCCACAGAGGACTTCCCCAGCTCCGAGCAGGCAGAGAACTACTTCCTAGAGCCTTGAGCACCCCACGGGTGGTGGCAGAGGAGTCCTCCACTCCGGGAGGACCCAGAGCTGCTTGCTAGAGCCACGTACCCCATGGGCAGCTGAGGATATCCCCACTCCAGGGCTCTGGGTGGGCCCAGAACTGCTTGCTAGTGCCACGAGTGTCCTGCGTACAGTGGCAGAGGAGTCCTCCATTTCAGGCAGACCCCAAATAGCTTTCTAGAGACACACACACCCAACGGGGGCCAGCAGAGGAGTTCCCTGCTCCAGGCACCTGTGCTGGGTGGGCCCAGAACTGCTTGCTAGAGCCACACATACCCTGCAGGAGGCTGTAGAGGAGTCCAGCGCTCTGGGCGGGCCCAGAATTGTTTGCTAGAGCCTCGTGCATCCCAAAGATGGAGATGGAGGAGTTCCCCACTCCAGGTTCCCATACTGGGAGGGAATAGATCGACTTGCTAGTGCCGCACGCATCCACAGGCCACAGGGAAGGAGTCCTCCACTCCCCCCAGCTACTCTGGTGGGGCCTAACTGAGACTGATCTGGTTGCTTGCATACCCTACACTACCGCTGCCATTCCCCCACCCCCTGGATGCTCCAGGGTGCTGAACAAGGACTGGTCCAGCTACTGCCGGTCTCCTGCCCCCTGGTTGCTCCAGTAGGCTGAACGAGGTCTAATCCAGCCACGCGCACTCCCATGCAGCTGCTGCCATTCCACTGCACCCCAGTTGCCCCAGCATCTGAGAACTGGGATTAGACAACAGACACACTCTGCCTCTCTCTCTGGGCAACTAGAAGAAACCACCAACTGAATAGTTCTGATAAGGCCTCCAAACAAGGTAAGCTCAGAATGGGGCGGAATCAGAGGAAAAACTCTGGCAACTCGAATAATCAGAATAGATCAACTCCCCCAAGGAAAAATGGGGCAAATGTAATTGAAGCAAGCAAATGGCTGAAATGTCAGAAATCAAGTTCAGAATGTAGATAGTAAATAAGATTAACAGGATGGAAGAAAGGAAGGAAGTAGAAGTTCAAGAAATTATTCAAAACATTTGTCAAAGAATTATTCAAAAGATATCTCATGAAATCATTCAAAAGATGTATCAAGACCTCAACATTTTCAAAGATAAAATGATCAAAGATTTTGAAACACTGAGACAAGAGGTTGAAACCCTCAAGGATCTGAAAGATATGGTGGAATCCCTCTGTAACAGAGTGGAATAGGCAGAAGAAAGGATCTCTGATTCTGAAGACAAAGCTTTTGAAGAAGACCAGGAACACAAAGATCAAAAGAAATGGAGAGCAAAAAAGGATCTCACTCTCAGAGAGCTCTCGGATAATTCGAAGAAAACTAATATTTGCCTTATGGGAATCCCTGAAGGTGATGAATTTGCTTCACAAAACACTGAGGCTCTTCTTAATTATGAAAGAGAACTTTCCAGACATGCCAAGAGATTCTGAAATTAAGATAGCAGATAGTTTCAGAACCCTAGCACGACTCAA
>CAUYQV010058083.1:0-28661 GCA_963574575.1 Galagoides demidoff
GTGAAGAGATTCAGTATTTTTTCCCAAATTCATTAGTTTAGAATAGAAATTTATGACACTATACATTCCAAGCACAACCAATACACATTGCATATGTGTCGAGGAGATAGGTAAGGATAATGGTCACGTAAAATTATTTTGGGGTGAGATAATACCCTGTATAATAGGGAAGAGGACAGAAGTGATAAACCATGCTTTCAGCTTGCTATTTTTCTTTCTTTCTTTCTTTCTTTTTTTTTTTTTTTTTTGAGACGGAGCCTCAAGCTATCCCCCTGGGTAGAATGCCATGGCATCACAGCTCATAGCAACCTCCAACTCCTGGGCTTAAGCGAGTCCCCTGCCTCAGCCTCCCAAGCAGCTGGAACCATAGGCGCCCACCACAACACCCAGCCATTTTTTGGTTGCAGCCATCATTGTTGTTTGGTGGGCCCAGGCTGGGGATTCGAACCTGCCATCTTAGGTGTATGTGGCTGGCTCCTTAGCCGATTGAACCACAGGTGCTGAGCCAGCTTGCTATTTTTCATGAACTATGTCAAATATTTCTTCACTTGGTCCTTAAGCCAACATTGGAGCTGGGTATCATTAGTCATATATATATATACACACACACACATACATATATGTGCATATATATATATTTGGTGCTGTGAGTTGGATAAGAACCATAGTCTTATATATTCTTGACAAGTGAGGAAACCAAATCCTCAGAAACATTAGTTAACTTTCTCCAAATTAACCCATGACTGAGTAGCCCTTGGAAACAGCCCCACTGCACTACAACCTGCTCACGTACCTGTTTTATGTATCTGAGGTCTTTGCTGTGTTCACTAAAGCTTTCTCTTTAAGAAATGTGTGAGAAATAACCACATCAGCAAAGAGATTGCCAAGCACTTTGTGCGTTAAATTCATTATTTTTTCTTCACAGAATCCTGGTTTATTAAGACAAGCAAAAACCATCATATTGTGAAGACAGTGTTCTTTCAATGTGAAGAGAAAAGAGACAGGTCGCTACACTCGTATGTAACCTTTCTGTATGAATGATGATGGAAATTATAAAAGGCTTTGAAAGAGTTATAGTTTTAGAAGATTAGTCCACTGTCACAGAAAGGAGACAAAGTAAATGAACACAGAAGCACAATGCTTTCAGGAATGAGAGTCTCAAGATTTTAACTATTGGCAATGGGAGTTTTTAAACTTCCGCCAATTTTGATTGTTATTGCTGAATCCAGTATGGAATTTGTAGAGTCCAGTGGAAAATGACACGATGACACGTTTACTAGTCATTAAATAAACAGCATGATGTTACTGGAGGAGAAAAGTATTAAAACCACAGAGACCTCAGTTCAACTTCAGGCAGGCAGTGTGTATGAAGACAAAATTTACAAAGAGCTTCTCAGAGGCCTTGATCAATACTTAATTCCAACATATTACTGCATTTATTCTTTTCTTTGTGACATTATATACTAAACACCGGACAATAAAACCCTTGCTTAAGGAACAAGAATCTAGAAGGAAAGACATGCAAGGGTTTAGGAGATTACAGAGCAGGGTGGTGAAGCTATTGATGAAAGAAGTTCACGGTGCTGGGAGTACACAGACGCGTGCCATTCAGATAGCCCAGAGTGTCAGTGAAAACGTCCAGGGAGAGGCAAGGTCTCAGCTATAGGAAGCATAAATAGAATTAGGCAAAGAGAGATAGGAAAGCCTCTCAACTAGAGGATCTGAGAAGTAGCCCAGAGTCAAAATGCACTGTAGTCCACTACCATTAGCTTTCAAAAAGTAGATACTGAAGCTGGGGAGGAAATTAAAGGTCAAATTAATCAAGATCAGGACCAAGCCAAATCTGATTCATTAATTCCTGTTTGTCTCAAAGAATTAGAAAAATGTGGAATTTAAAAACTTAAGGTACCAATTAATGAGATATTTAGCTGCTGCATCGTGGGGGCAGGGTCTGCAGAGATGCTGCTGGTTCAGGGACGAACTCTTAGCAGCTGGATCATGGAATTCGAGGGGTGTAAGATCAGGCTAGTAGGAAAGGGGTATTGGGGACCTCTGCACAGAGCCTACTTAAAAATGCTATAGTAAAATTTCATCAGTGAATACACATCATTTTGTGTACCAGTTAATTGTCAGTGTTGGGGTGTAGGTTAAAAGACCAGCAAGTTAAATTGCAGCTTGAATTTACCTTTGCTGAGTTTACTGTCATTTAACATATCCCTCATTCTCTCTGTGTGTGTTACACAGGAGCTACTTTCTCCCTATAAATATAGAGCCCAGGTTTTAAAAAATTATACTCATTTTATGAAATTAAATTGTGAATTAAATTTACAATCTGGGATTAAGTGTGTGTTATTAAGTTGGTGACCTGGCATCATACAGACTGAGTAATCTCTCTAAACAGACTTACAGATCAGTGGCAATCACATTTGTATATAGTTTTGCCACTTTCAAATTATCCAAATAAAGATTGCCCCGTTAACACAGATGGTAGATGGATGATGTTCAGTAATTACAAATACTTCCCAAGTGAACTTTCATTGCGGCTGTGTCCCTAGGAACAGAAAGAAGTATGCATTACCATTTTCCCTATCTTTGCAAACGAGGAACTTGAGACTGAGAAGATAAAGGGCCTCCTGACAGGTAAAATAAATTTGGTGTATCTGGACTGAAAAATCCAAGGAAATATATGTGGACATAAAATTTCAAAATTAAAGAACTTTCATGAGTGTTCTCACTTTTGTCTTTATGGATTTTTTTTTTTTTAGTCAAGTACATACTTTATTCCAAAGTCTCTAAAGAACAAAAAGTTTGGAATCAGAGTCTCATCAAAAACTTTTTATCCATTAGCCATTTGAACATGAAGTTTAAAATTTTAGAAATTGGCTTTGGAATCAGTAACTAGAATGTGCTATTTAGTAAAAACTTTAATGTGAATTCAGGAATTACATTTGTTTAAAAAGGATGAAACAGAAAGGGTTCCAAATGGGAGCAGAAGAAGACTGTATTCTTATTGAATGATGCACACTTCCAGGAAATTCTTTCAAAATACTCTTAGAGTCTTCGTAAAAGTTACTACTAATATTGATTTAGACTAAACAGTTATAGAATTGCTCTGAACATACAGAAGATACAGCCTCTCTATTCATAGGACCATCAGTTTTATACAGAATATACACATGAAGGAGGTATTATAGAAAATATTATAATTGAGGTTAGAGAAAAACTCCTTATAAATCAAGAATTAGAAATTTCAGACAGTAAATATACATTCTAGCTGAGTATCCTCAGCAAATTTCTTGGGAAAAATCAGCCCTCTCAATATTACTTATTAAAATAGTATGTATCATTGCAAAATAGTATAAGGAATAACTCTAGCAGGCTCAGTGCTCATAGCTGAGGGGCTGGTGGGTTCAAACCCCAGCCCTGACCTGCTAAAACAACAATGGCAACTGCAACAACAAAAAATAGTCAGGTGTTGTGGTGGCACCTGTAGTCTCAGTTACTTGGGAGGGTGAGGCAAGCAAATCTCTTAAGCCCAAGTGTTTAAGGTTGCTGTGAGCTGTGATGCCACAGCACTCTACTGAGGGTGACAATGTGAGACTCTGTCTCAAAAAAAAAAAAGAAAGAAAGAAAAAATAAATAATTCTAGCAAAATATGTAAAGAGTAAGACAGGAAAGGAGGAAAGAAGAATAAATTTACCAATTGGTCAATGGGTAGAATTTTAAAAATTTCATTTAAAAAACCTGGTAAAGGGTCTAGTTTAATGACATCAGGGACCTTAAAGCATGTTAAAAAATGATGTGAACACAAGAACAGAAACATAATATCCCTTAAGTATCTTGAAACAGTGTTTGTTAACTACAAGGCAAACATAATGATCCTGAAACTTATGAAAATATAAACTCATAATTAAAGTTATGCAAATCAGAAAATAATTGGGACATCATTTATTATGTAGCAGGTTAGTAAAACTTAAAGTGACAACACGTTCTGTTGGAAGACTGTGGGTAAAATTTTCTTATGCACTGCTGATGGAAACACAACCTGATATAGCCCTTCTGGTGGGAAATGTTGAAACTACCTAATACATTTGTTGACATTGGACCCCACAATCCCACTTCTGGGAGTTTGCCCTGGAGATTCAACAACATAATCATATGAATGTAAAGTCACTCATTGTGGAATTGTTTGTCATTACAAAACATTGGAAACCAGTTAAATGTCCATAGGAGAGTAGCTGAATGAAGAAGGCTACATCCATGCAACAGACAATATGGCTGCTATAAAAATGAAGGAGGAAGAGATCCACAAACTTAGGTGAATGAATTTTAGCATATATTGTTAAATTTACAAATCAAAATGGCAAATAGTATCTTTTAGTTTATGTATGATAATAAGCATGTATGCAAAAAAATATAGGAAAGAAAATCCAGAAACTAATTTTGTATATTACCTACAGGGTATAGACTGGAATGAGTGAAGGGAGTAGGGAATAGAAACAAGTTAGGAGAGACGGGGCAGGGATGCAGGGATGCCCCTCTATTTGTACATTTTTGTATTTTTTATATTTCTAACCATGGTAAATTTCCATATACCCTCTGGATAAATTAGGTGCAATCAACCAGGAAGAAAAGGGAGGATAAAATGGAATACATCTAACAGCAAATAATGTTCTCTTTATAATAAAGACACACGTTTGCATAAGTAACTTAACCTAATTAGAATATATGCAATAAACACAGTTCTAGTGGCAGAACTTTGACCAAAAAGCAAAATAACTGTACACAACTATAGGTGGTAAATTTATTTTTCAGAAAAATACAAGTTAGCAGTTCAGAAACTATGTGTATTCTAGGTTTAAACACATTAATTCACTATCAAGGTGTAATTTACAAAGATGAAAAGGGGAAGACTAGAATGAACATTTTGGTGTTGGGTTGGAACCGGAAATATAATGGATGGATATCGACATAGCTAAGGATAAGGTAAGGAAGTGCTTGAAAATGATGAGGTCATGTTGAAATTGCACAGAAGCCTATAGTTAGAGCTGAGAAGATTGGAGTTAAATAAATAATTATAATATAATTGCAATATCAATATTAATGAGAATATACTGATATCAATAATTGAATAAATGAGTGAGGCAAAGGGATAGCCCAATTCACATTAAAATTCAAACTAATAAATGTTAGAAGGCTAATGAAAATCATAATTTGGTAAACATCAGGGTAATACTGTAATAAAGAGGCATCAAGGAATGCCAACATTAGTGAGTATATACGATATGGAAAGAACAGTTTTATGTTCTAAAAGTATCTCTCCCCAAATCCATGTTGAAAGTAAAGGGAAAAGTTGTAACTTTAGAGGGGAGAACATGATCTATTTCACTTATTTTGAACAAGTCATCCAAGTTAACATCATAAGAAATTTTAACATCATGTATCTCCTGATGTTCTGTACTAAGAAATGCATAACATCATTCAGGTAATCTACCTCAAAATCCATGAAATAAGAAGGATAAACATGAGGCATCAAACTAATCCAAACTGGTAGGAAATATACAAATTAATTAGTCAGTATCCTTCAAAGATGTCAGAGTTATCAATGTAAACGAAGTCTGAGGACTGTCTCAGATTGAGAGACCGACAAGGCTGACAAAGTCAAATACAGTCGGGGACCCAACATTGGATCCTACACTAGAAAAATGACATCAGCGGAACTTTTGGTAAACTTGCGTAGGTCACCAATACTGAATAGAACTGTTATCAATTAAGTTTTCTGACTTTGGTATTTGTACCTGGTTGCATAAGGTAGTCACAATTGGAGAATAAAGGTAAAAGGAAGGTTAGATACTTTACTATATTCACAATTTATTGTAAGTCCTAAATTATTTAACATAATAAAGCCAGGTACAATGTCTCACACTTATAATCCCAGCACTTGGAAGGCTGTCAAGGGAAAATTGCTTGAGGCCAGAAGTTTGAGACCAGCCTGGGCAGTATAGTAAGATTGTCTCTACCAAAAAAAAAGGAAAAAAAAATTGCTAGGTGTGTTGGTGTACACCTGTAGTCCCAGCTATTCAGGAGGCTGTGGCAAGAGGATCCCTTGAACCCAGGGATTTGAGGTTACAGTGACTTTGCCCAGGCCACTGCACTCTAGCTTGAAGCAGAGAGACACAGTGAACCCCTGTCTGTAAATAATAATGATGATGATGTTAAAAACAGAACAAAAACTTGAAAAAAAAGTATAGATTCAGCCATTCTTTCCTTTTTCATTTGTTCAGTTAAGAATTATCAATGTTTATTATGTGCTAGCCATTGATTTTGTGCTAAGAGTAGAGGCAAATACAGTAGCTAAAACCATTGCTTTCTTGAAGTTTCTGCACCATTTGAGGGGAGAAATTATAAAGAAGAAAAATACACAATGATTTTATACAGTATGGCAAGACTCTTTTAGATTTACAAAGATAAAGAACAAATATGGAATGATGATGTAATCACTATTAACAGAACTGGATGGGAAAGAGACCACTTTGGTGATCCACTCAGTAAGGAACTCTGCAAACTAAACCAGCTACAGGCTGAGCACAGTTGAGTGTCCGACAGAAAAGGAGAAATGTACTTCCGTGAAGAAAAAGTAACTACACCCATTGGATAAGGTGTTTTTACTCTTAAAAGAATGTGTGACCTATATTATAAGCATTATGTTAAAAAAATACATTGCTTCCAAGCCACAAATTGTCTGCGATAAGCTATTTGTACACAGTAAGTTAAACATTACAATTCACTTTTGAAGAAAAAGAATTTGTTGATAGGGATATGCTTATCTCATTGGAATCTTTGTATCCAGCAGAAATATATAAATCTAATATTTCCTCAGCTTTAGATGTTCTGCAAACCTTTGATTCCTTTGAAAGGAAAGTGAAACTATCTCATTCACAAAAATGCAATGTGTCCGAACCAAATTGAGGTCTGCAAAATAAATTATTGTTTCAGCATGAGAAGACAGTTACTAGAGATTCACTTCCATGTAAACATTATTACGTTGGAAATAAAAGTTGGTCATATTCTATGGAAAAAAATGCATAGCAAATGATTCACACTGAGAACCAGAGTGGATTTGGAGATCAGAAATTTGATGTCATTTCCCAAATAAATGACACTCGGGAATTTTAGATTTTTTTCAGATGTTCCAAAACTTAGATTAGTCTTTCTCAAAATTATTCATGTCCTTTTATTCCCTGTCTGTGCTAGTGGCCTCTGCTGCAATTTTTATCCAAATAAGAAACTTTTTCATTTTCTTTCTTGCTAATTCCTTACATAGAAATAATTGTTGCATGAGCTGTTCTGTGTCTCTAATGTCTACAGCCTTTAATGTCTTATTTTTTTCTATTCTCATCCCATTCCTTTAGTTTGAACTTTCATCCTCTTTTCCTTGTTTCACTTTTCTCCCAGTTAATTGCTCTTACTCAAATATTTTTACTATTTGAGTCATCATCTTTCAGCAGAGTGGTATTTCCAAACCACGTCTTTCATGTTATTACCAATGACTCAATATTTCCACAGATATTGGCATCAAATGCATGGTGTTTGGGGGGAGTTTTATGTCCTTTATATCCTGTGATTTCCTTAACATTACCTCCACATACAACTATTTGCCACTTTACAAACACGGCATGTTCCTCATCAGAGTATAGTCTGGGCTACAAACGAGATAGGACGGGTATGTACGTTTGTTCTTAAATTGAATTTGTGTGTAAGTTGCAACAGGTACATTGAGCTATTGCCCCTAATGTCCTCTGTTTGTAAATGTGAATTATATATCATTGGCTATTTGTAATTTGGGAACTGCCCTTGTATCTAATGATTAGAAGCCTGGCCTCTCTCGGTTTGAATATCCTGGTTTAAATTCTGCTTTGCTACTCATTGGCTATTTGAATCAGGATGCTCTTTCTGTGCTTGTATTTCCTTATCAGTAAAGGAGTGATAAATATAGAATTCACATCTTTGGCTATTGTGGAGACTGAGAGAGTTAATCATCCTCAATAATTTAGGGACAGACATGGCCTATATTGACTACTCAGTAGGTGTTAGCTAAATGATGCTGATACGGAAGTAGAACTCTTTTCTGAATGTCTGTTTTCATGCCCGAAAATCCTCTTTTCCACTCGATTTCTCTGTTTCACAAACTCTGAGTCATATTGCAAGATACAGGCAAGGTTTCACATAATCAAACAAATCTATTTAAATCTAAAACAAAAATATTTATTATAGAGTATATTCCATTACATTCTTCATGTTTACTTGTCTATTAATGCAGGTAATATTTAGGCAATATGATTGGCTTTGTGTGTGCACCTGTAAATTACAATACTTTACCAGAAAGGGCAATTATAATATTTCCTACATCATGAGATTTTATGAACACTGAATGAGTTATTTATGTGAATTTTTTCTGATAGTGTGTGGTGAACAATATTCTAGTGTTGGTGGTGTTTTAATTACTGCTTCCTTTTTAAAATTAATTTATTAATAAAATCGACATACAATTGTATGTACTTTTTATGTACACTATGATTCTTTCAGGTATATACATAGTAGAATGGTTAAATCTAGCTAATTAACAAATATGTTACTCATGTTGTTAATTTTTTTTTTTGAGACAGAGTCTCACTTTGTCACTCTCAATAGAGTTCTGTGGCATCACATCTCACAGCAACTTCAAACTCTTGGGCTCAAGCAGTTCTCTTGCCTCAGCCTCCCAAGTAGCTGGGACTACAGGCACCTGCCACAATACCTGGCTAGTTTTAGAGATGGGGTCTCGCTCTTGCTCAGGCTAGTCTCGAACCTGTGAGCACAACCAATCCACCTGCCTTGGCCTCCTGGAGTGCTGGGATTACACTCATGAGCCACCGCACCTGGCCTATATTTTTAAAGTTTTTGTGGTGAGAACATTCAATATCTACTCTCAGCATTTTTTTTTTCTTTGCAGTTTTTGGCCAGGGCTGAGTTTGAACCCCCCACCTCTGGCATATGGGGCCAGCACCCTACTCCCTTGAGCCACAGGCACCACCCTACTCTCAGCATTTTTTATGGATCCAATATATCATCATTTTTGAATTCCTTATAATAGAGCCTGTTCCTTATTCATTGTCATATCTCAGATACTCAACAAACATGGCACTTAATGAGTTGAGTAACTTTTGAATGAATGTACTAGTTTAGCAAGATTTGGTAAATTAAAACAAATTAAGATTTTTGATGCATTCACGTGTCTCTCTAAAATTTAGAGACATTGACCGTATGGTAGGTCAAATATTGTTAAATTATAGTTATTAAACATAATAAAACATTGTTCCCAAATTTGTCAGTAGTCTATGCCACAATGACACTATCTTGTCTGGCACAATTCTTCAAGATAATATTAAATCCTAAATACTCAAAAGCTCTGAAAGCAACTCAGATCTAGCCCTAGTGTATCCAGTTCACAAATCATAAGAATAATTGTTAAATTTTTTAAACTTTTAAAACACTTTATTGACTATGCTAAACAAGTATCTCCATCCAAGGTTGGAGCAAAATTCTTCAATTAAACAAATATGCATTGTCAGTCCAATGCGTGTCAATCACTGTGCTGGGCCTCGAGATGGTGGCTAAGTGAACCTGATCTTTCCTAAAAAAATGATGTTTATGGGAAGGCAGATATTGAACCAAAACATTTCTCAGATAGATAGAGACCTTACAAAACAAGATATTCTTGGATTCATAGAAAGCAGATCTGACTATTTTTACTTCATCACCTTTCATCTTTGGAATTTTCGGCAGGAAGCCAGGTTCAGAATCTTAACTAGAAAGTCACATAGACAGCCTTCAAGATGCCGTGCGGTTCCTGGAAATGGATTGCTAGGTTCTTTAACGATGGTGTTGGCACGTATATCAAGTCTTTCATGACCTTTTACTGAACTCAGAACAACAGAATACGTTTTAATTTGAAGTTCAAGGTCTTTTGAGCACCAACGGCTAATCAATGTGCTTTGGGTAACTTGTCTCTGTGCAAAGACATGGCATTCAATGAGCTGAAGTCACCCTCTGCAGTTCCGGTAATGGCTCACCCTGAATTCCCCTTGTTAGTTTTCTGGTGATGGACGGCACTGCTGCAGACGAATTTTTCTTTTCCGCTGGCCACTCATTTAAGTTGGGCACATTGGGCCACTTACTTTTAGGAATGAAAAGGTTTCCCTCTCAAGATTTCAAAGTCCCAGCTCAGCGCCTGTGGGTCAAGTGACTAAGGCACCAGCCACATACACCTAAGGTGGCGGGTTCGAATCCAGCCTGGGCCTGCCAAACAATGACAGCTGCAACCAAAAAATAGCCAGGCGTTGTGGCAGGCGCCTGTGGTCCCAGCTACTTGGGAGGCCGAGGCAGGAGACTCGCTTGAGCCCAGGAGTTGGAGGTTCCTATGAGCTGTGATGCTATGGCACTCTACTCAGGGGGATAGCTCGAGGCTCTGTCTCAAAAAAAAAAAAAAGATTTCAAAGTCCCTTAGTTGAATAAATGATAGAAAGTCATAGCATCTTAAATAATTTCAGTTGTCCTCTCTGTTGACCTTTCACATGGTACCCAACAAACAATGGGAATATTGTCTTCATGGGAGGAAGGAAGAGTCCTCTGATATCCTAACACACCTGATCTCACCAGAGCTGATCATAGTGCGAAATCCCACTCGGAATTCAGAAAAGGAAATGGCCATCGCTCTTTTTATGAATGAACTTTTCCTCATTTCATCACTGATGTTTCTTTTGCTTTGGATTTATTTATAGAAAGACACTGTTATGTTACAGCACACTTCACCTGCCAGATGGAGAGAAAAGCACCTTCTAATGTTATAAAGCAACGTTAAATCTGACAATCAAGGAATAACATAAACCACATACTTGGTGGACAGCCCTCCAGGATTCAATTTGAGCAAAATGTTTCCCACCTCTCTGTATTTCACTCTCTGGTATTTAACTTCTATTGACTCTGGTTCATTTCCATTTAGGACGTTTTAAGCTGACCCAGCTAAAATCCCATAGTGCTCTGTGCTCACACGGCTCCTCGGGACCATATTTCAGGAGGGGATGGTTGGACAGGGAAAGGGAGAGGTGAAAGGATGCCAAGTTCTGAACATCTAACCATGTACGATGTGAAGTTAAATGAGGCTCCCTAGCTGCTAAATAGCCAAATGATTTTACCTCTGACAGTTGTCATACGTGTAAATCCATCAGATTCTTCTAATAACTGCTCATTTGCACGCATTGTAACCAGGAAGAAAAACTCTTATGAAGGTTAATTGAATGCAGAAATTTCATTCAAAACTTGGGACTTGGGTTCTATTCTAGATTTCATGTGTTTTTCCCTGTACCATACTCCTATACCTATTAATAGTTGAAGTTCTAAACTGTTTGCATATTTTTTAAACAGTAAAACATTATATTGATGTTGATCTATAGATTGCTAAAGCTTAACCACAACATAAATTAACTTTTAATATAGATGAATATATTTTATGAAAACTAGGTACATTTCTCCATATTAGACAATGTATGTGGAAAGTAATCCTTATAAGACTGTGTGTGTATCTGATAATTAAGTTCACGAACTCATGCTAGAAACTCGGCTACATCCCTCATTGCTCAGTATCAGTAGGTCGCTGTCAGCAGACTCCTTTGGGGAAGCTACACCATTGCACTTAGTTCATCTTTCAAAGAAAATTTGGAACTCTTTTTTCTGGAATGGCCATAAGACCTGTTGTCATATTAACTTTGATGTCCTGAATGTCATCAAAGTATCTTCCTTTCAATATGTATTTGCTTTAACTTTGACTAAAGAGGAAAGTTATTGGGGGCCAGATCAGGTAAATAGAAAGCGTTTTCCATACAGCTATTTGTTTACTGCCTGAAAACTCTCTCACAGACAGTGGCGCTTTGTGAGTAGGTGAATAGGTGCAGTCTAATGATGCAAGAGCCATGAATTGTTGGGAAAAAGTGCAGGCGGTTTTCTTTCTCTCTTTCCTTTTCTCTCTCTTTCTTTCTCCAGAGTCTCACTTTGTCACCCGTGGTAGAGTGTTGTGGCGGCATCATAGCTCACAGTAACTTCAAACTCCTGGGCTCAAGCCATCCCCTTCCCGCAGCCTCTCAAGTAGCTGGGACTACAGGCATCTTTCACAGTGCCTGGCTATTTTCAGAGATGGGGTCTCACACTTGCTCAGGCTGGTCTTGAACTCCTGAGCTCAGGCAATCTTACCTGCCTCGGCCTCCCAGAGGGGTTCAGGTGGTTTTCATCTAACTTTTTCCCATAGCCTTTTTAGCACTTCCTAATAATAAACTTGGTTAATTGTCCAGCAGGAAAAATTCACAGTGAACAATCCCTCTCATACCAAAAAAAGGTGAGCAGCATTGCTTTGACTCTTGATGTGAAGTGACAGAACTTCTGGAATGGTCATGGAGAATTGGCTGACATCCCCTGGGCTAGGATTTGTTTCAGGATTATACTGATACACTTATGTTTCATCACCAGTGATGACATGGCCTAAAATATTGTCTCATCTCTCCAAAAAGTCTTGCAAACTTTGACTCTCCTTTGCTTTTGTTCATTCACGAGCTCCTTCTGGACCATTTTTGCATACATCTTTCTCATGCCAAAATTTTCAGGAAGACTTTCCTACCCGTTTACCTACCAACGTTTACTTGGTTTGCTATGCTTCTCATAGTCTGCTGATGACTTTTATGAACGAATTTTTACAATGTTTTTGTCAGTTCTTCCCATATCTCTCTTCATCAGTGACACTTTCTCTCCCTTTAGAAAAATGTTCAGGGGAAGCACCTGTGGCTCAGTGACAAGGGCACCAGCCCCATATATGGAGGGTGAGGGGTTCAAACCTGGCCCCTGCCAAACTGCAACAAAAAATAGCCAGGCATTGTGGTGGGTGCCTGTAGTCCCAGTTACTCAGGGGACTGAGGCAAAATAATTGCTTAAACCCAGGAGTTGGAGGTTGCTGTGAGCTTTGATGCCACAGCACTCTACAGAGGGCAACAAAGTGAAACTCTGTTGAAAGAAAGAAAGAAAGAAAGAAAGAAAGAAAGAAAGAAAGAAAGAAAGAAGTTTAATACATTTGTACATTCCTGTTTTCTTCTTGACATTATCCCTATAAACTTGGACTAACATCCCTGATTTCATTTCCACTCTTGCCAAATTTAACAAGAAATCCTAAAGGTTTGTTCATTGCTCTAATTCAAACTCCAACATTCTTGTGATGACAACAAAAAAAAATTAACAACAATAATGTGCACCATTCTGCAAGACACTGTCTCACATCAGCGTTCGTGTAACTATTAATGTAACTGTGAGGCACTTTATTTATATAGCAAGGCTATGAAACCTTATAAAGTTGTTTGTACAGTGCTGCCAACATAAGCACACAGTGGCAAGTTTGTGAAGTGAAATGTCAGACCTTGTATATAAGGTCTGATGTTTCACTTCACACGTGCACATGTACATACACATGTATTATAAATCCATGTGCATTAGTATGTACTGTGTAAGAGTTTCTCATATATTTAGCTCAACGCCTGCTTTAGTAGATGAAGAAAACAAGGCTCAGATGAAGTCATTTATAATTTACTTAACTAATAGGCACAATAGGTACATTTACATAGATCTCTATAATTATTTCGCCTTCTACTACATTTAAGTATTCATTTTTATAATCTTACAGAATGTTCAGGAAAGGTATGATCAACATTTTACATTAAGGGAAACACACCTGGAGTGAGAGATAGTGTGGCTATCATGTGGTTAAATGAGGACAAGTCTACCACTAAAACTCAGCAGAGTAGGGCAGCACCTGTGGGTCAGGGAGTGGGGCGCTGGCCCCATATGCAGGACGTGGTGGGTTCTGACCCGGACCTGGCCAAAAACTCCAAAAGAAAAAAAAAAAAACCTCAGCAGACTAAAATCTAATGAAATATCTACTATGCTGAATGAGCAGGAGCAGGTCATAAATAAAATGTTAGAGGCAGTTTTTATTTCCTGGGTCCATATTTTTATTGATTTCTAAATTTGGAACATGGGGAACATTTACAGCCTGTGAGTAATTTTCACTTTCATACCTAAATTGCAAAATTATAAATACAGATTATTTGAAAAATATAATTATTATAATGATGGGATGTTCTAATTAAATGTTCACAGTGGCTGAATCTCTCTTATTTCTAGGTACACGTTGATCCCAGTCTGTTTGCTTGTGTCCGTAATCTACATTCTAGGTCATGGTCACGATCAAGGGCTGAGGGTTCAGAGGAAGACACAGGGAAACACATTTATAACCTCTCAGCTGCTGTTCTTACTTCTAGTATTTGCTCTCATTTAGTGTTGTGTCCTATTTATCATTAAAACACTATTTTTGTAAGAAGGTATTAGCCTAGATGTGTATTGAACAGAGTTATTTTGAAATAAATCCAATAGCTTATTTGGTGAGATAGTATATTGATCCTTCTTTTCAATACGTGATACCCATTTTCTTAGACTTCAATTTGTTTATAACAGCTTGGATTTATCTGTAATGACAACTGATATTGAAAGAACCCAAGCCCCAGTGGAGTTGATTAGTGTTTTCATCCCATAACTACATAACCTTCTTCAATACATGTGGAGGGTCTTGTTGCTCATCATGTCTAGAAAATATACCTTTATTGTTAATTGGATGTGAATAAAGTGACCTCCCTCCAAAATCACTAATACTTATATAGAGCATTTCCTGCGAACAAAGCACTATATATTTTCTATATTTTACATATATAACCTCACTTAATCTTCATGTAACTCTTAAAATGTAGTTATACCTTTGTAGATGTAACTATTGAGAATCAGAAAAGCTACTACTTAGCTGAAGGTTTCAGAACTGCAATTTAGCAGAATAGGGATCAATACTTATGTATCTCCTATGTTTTCTGCTATGTTTTATCAAACCCCAAACACAAGGAAGTTATTTATTACATGTGAACATTACAACACTCAAAGGTAAGAAACAAGAGTATTGAAATGAAAATCTGGGTGGCCCTGGTAGCTCAGTGGGTAGGGTGCCGGCCATATACACCAAGGCTGGCAGGTTTGTGCCCAGCCTGGGCCTACTACACAACAGTGACAACTGCAATAATAACAACAACAAAAATAGGCGGGTGTTGTAGCAGGCTCCTGTAGTCCCAGCTACTTGGGAGGCTGAGGGAAGAGAATTACCTAAGCGCAAAAGTGGTTGCTTTGGGTTGTGATGCCACAGCACTCTACCCAAGGTAACAGCTTGAGAGTTTGTCTCAGAAAAAAAAAAAAAAAAAAAAAGAAGAAGAAAAGAAATTGAAATCTCCCCATCCTTATCAGCAAATGGAAACCCATACTTTAATAATCAAATAATTGGAAAATTATTTGGATTGTTGCAGATTACAACTGCATAAAATCAATATATGTACAAAAACTTTCGTATCTTCATTTATTCCCCAATATGATAAGGTCTTATAATTACTAAGGACATTATTGAAACCTACTTGCAACTAGTGAGATTCTCAAATACTCTTTCATTTTAAGGACAAAAATATATAGCATATTCTGAGGAAGTTGTGGAGAAAAAACACATATGTCATATGAGAAATATTTGTTGGTAGTGGGAATTGTTTGGCATGAGTAGAAGGTAATTATGAAGCACATTTGCCACATGTAAGTATTGGAAATATCCACAGGTAGATGAAGGTAATAGACAGGATGTTAAAGGGTAGCTTCAACAGGTGACACTTCCAAACAAATATGGCAGATTTCTAATAGTTAGAGTGCAACAAAGACCACCATCATCATCTAAGAGGGAAATAACCAGGGAGTCCACTATGCTGACTACCTGCAGGGAAGGTCTGGCATGGATTGAATGATAAATTCAGACCTTGGGGTGATGATATTATTATCAGGTATGAATCAATAGCACTGCTATTTCTTCCAAGTTCAATTATAGCAAAGCTAACTTCTTGGGTGTTTGTGTATGAGTGCTTTCCATTCTCCTGACTGCTTCAGATACAAAGGGCTAATTCTCTTAATATCCTCCTTTTGTTACTAATAGAGAAAAAAAATTCAGTCTTAAATGAAGGCTGAGAAAACTTAGTTGATAATCCAAACACTATAAAGCCAGAGTAAGTTTGCCATAAGCTATCTACCTAGAAAACTGATTTGGAAGAAAAATTTCAAAGAGAGCAGTATAACTGAAAGACAGAAAACCACCATATGGGGTGGCACCTGTGGCTCAAGGAGTAAGGGCGCTGGCCCCATATACTGGAGGTGGCAGGTTCAAACCTGACCCCAGGGGAGGCGGGAGACAGAAACCCACCATTTTGTCATTTGTACAGACTCAGGGATTTCACTGTTATTACTATGCCAACCATTTATTTGATCCTAACTCTTGTAAACTGGCAACAAGTCTATCTTTGAAATTCTCTGAATGCTGTTATAGCCCAGCATAGTTTTAACAGGTGTAGTCTTCCCATACCCATAAAGTTTTATTTTAGATAGACAAAACTACATTACTTCCTAACTTTTGCAAAGTTTTTTTTTTTTTTTTAATGATGACATAATCTGCCTGGGAGTCATCTTTTTAAAGGATATATATTTTTGGCTGTCAGGGACAATAAATTCATGTCTGAATTTGTTTTTCCTTCTATCAAAAGATGATAAATGTGTTCCTTCAACTTTAAGTCTTTACTCATCCTCATCTCTTTTCAACCCTAACTACTTCGATACTTTCTTTATCTGAATTATTCCAAAACCTACTTACATACATCATTCAAACATTAGTCTCATTAGAAGTCATTTATGCCACCTCTCCTTTCCCTTGACTTCTTGTGAGCAGTCCTCTGGATTCTTGGAAATCACTGGGCATAATGAGCTCTTCCTATAATCATTATAATCATCCATTTGCCTGTCTCCTATAAGAACACAAGAATGCTCCTGAGAGGCAGAAACTCTGCTTTGCTCATTAAATTCTCAAAATGTGGCCCAATGCTTCTTTCCCTACAAAGCAAAAAATAGGCATTTTGTGAATGTTATCAAATAATGAATAAGTCCACATCGTTTTATATAGACTAAACTACTCTTTGATGTAAAGACACCAAGGAGGGCCATTCCAGTTATATAAAGACACTAGGGAGGGCCATTCCAGTTAGGTATTATATGAAAAATGGCATTATTTTGCCATATGCAACATATAATTTCTTTCCATGAAGCCCAGTCAGTTCGAGAGTTCAAGCCCGGTTATCTTGACTAGTTATGTACTTTTTCAGCAGAAGCAATCTCCATCTTTTGAGGCAGTTTGTGTCTCATGTTCTTTATGAGTTTGTTGCTACTTACTACATCCTTCAAGCTATCTGCACATAGAGATCTTTGAAGCCCTGCTGTGTAGCATACTATTGATATTGGAATTTCACTCTGGAGTAGGTTCTTGGTCTTAGTGATTCAAAGAATGAATCCATGGGCTACAGGTCAGTAGTAAAATAAGATTTATTCAGCTCCTAGCAGAGAGAAAGAAACCCAAGTCATGGGAAAAAGCTCTCTCTCTCTGGGCTGTTTGTCCAGGGTATATATAGTCACATGGGTTCCTTGTAGTTACATGAGGCCAGGACTTGGTAACAAATGAATGGATACACTTCCTTCTGCTGGGGTCAAATAAATGAATGCATTAATGAATGGATATAGTCCCTGCCCCTGGGGCAAAGTGAATGAATATATTAATGAATGCACACAGTCCATTCATGGAATTGGGGCATAGGAAACTTACATGAAATCGACCTAGGCATAGGAAATAGGGAGTCCCTGTTTAGTCCTAAGTGCAAGGGGAAGGAGACACTAAGGCACTCGTGTCTCCCCAGCAGTTGTCTGGCCCTTCTGACTTCTGAAGACTATGGCAAGCCCCTCCCAGTCCCCACCACCACCCTCCAACCTGCTGGTTCCTCTGCTGACTGTGGGGGGCACCAACACCACCAGGGTGGAAGCACAGGATCACCTCTCAGCTCCACAGAGCAGTCTGGGGAGCCAGCTGTCCTATATCACCAGGACAGAGTCAGAGACTCTGATACATTTGAGCATACGCTGACTCAGAAATACAATTACAAACAATTAATTGGTATTATATAATATCTGAGGTTATTTAGAATAAAGTTATTCTGTGACAATCAAGTGAGTAACTATGCAAGATATTCCTCGTTTGGCATTAATCATGGCCTGAGTCAAATGTATTGTAATGGATAGTGATAAAACACTTGAGCTTGCTTATCAATTACAGTTTATAAAAGTAATAACTGTCTCCCACACATTACCTAATGTCTCTACATGATGAATCTTCGGCAGGGCATGGTGTCTGTTTTTGTCAGCCTCTGTTTTCTATTCTAATAGCCCTTCATTTATTTTACTGCAATTATGTCTTCACTACTGGAAGAAGTCTCTGGGGCACAGACTGTAATACATGCAGGAGTCACACCTTGTCACATGCAAGTCTGACATGACCAGTTAAAGCAATAGGAACTCCCTTTCTCAGTATTTGATAGTTCAGTAGAAAATGGCTTGATATACCACTTTTTGTCTCAGAAGAGGTATCTTAACTAAATTGTTCCTTTTATGACTTCCTGTTTCAGTCTCTGTCACCTAATCCCTGGATTCTGATGGTTCTGAAGCCCACTTGCCCAGCCTTCCATGGTTACTCTAGAACATCTTCTCTTTTATCTCTTGTTTCCAGGCCTTGAACCAACTTAGTCTTTTTCAACAAATAAATTAATAAAATGCAAACAAAATAAAATATAAAATTGTACAAATAAAAAAATTATGGGAATTAGGATAAAGACATTCCCTTTCTGTTTTTTGGTAAGTTATATAGCTATAATAAAATATGATATGGGGTGGTACCTTTGGCTAAACTGTGTATGGCGCCGGCCCCATGTGCCAGTGGTGGCGGTTTAAAACCCAGCCCCGGCAAAAAACCGCAAAAAAAAAAAAAAAAAAAGTGATATGCTCTCAGAGATAGATGTACAAAGAAAGCAAACAACCCAAAATGAATCCTATTTCATGGAGATCATATAAAATATATAATAAAGTAGGGTGGTGCTTGTGGCTCAAAGGAGTAGGACACCGGCCCCATATACCGGAGGTGGAGGGTTCAAACCCAGCCTTAGATAAAAATTGCAAAAAAAAAAAAAAAAAAGTAATAAAATAATGAGGCCTAGAGAATATGAGGCACCTACATAGATTATTGCATGTATAATAGAGAATATGGTAGAATACCATTTGAAAGATCTAGACTTTTTAAGAGAGTAAAATGAATTATGGCTTAAGGAACGAAGGTAATCAGAGGGACATTTAAAGGAGAAATAACAAACAGAGACATGGAAATAGAAAAGTCAGGGAGATCCAAACTTTCTAGACATAATGCGAAATATGAATAAAAGAATGGAAGTGAGAAAGGACAGGAGTATTTCAATCAGTGGGCCGTTAAGACTAAAAAGACAACTAAGGTTAGAAGAGCAGTAAGAAGAGGTTACAGAATAAATTGGAGATGAGATCTTAGAGGGTCTCGAGTGCATCTATTTGGAAAGTAATTCAGAGTCAGCAGGCTGTAGTTAGGATACCGAAGGAGACCTGTGAAGATAGATGGGAGAATGAGAGAAGGTGAGAAGCCTACCAGGAGGTCATCTCTCTGTCTGCCTGAGACTGAGCGTGAGCAGCTGTTACCATGCTGATCACAGGGATCCCTTTATCCTCCTGTGCTTTTCATTAGTTTTCCTAATCAAAAAGCACTCTTAGGTAAATCATTCCATTTTAAAATAGCATTCAGTTTTTACATAAAAATGTTAAAACTCTATTTCAGTCAGCAGAAATTGAAGAACAGGCACTGTTTTGTGTGCATAGCTGATATACACACAACTATCTAACATCTATCTATTATCTATCCATCTACCTATCTATTTTCATTCTAATCTTAAAAGCACAAACAATTCTCCTGGAAGACATTGTATTTTTCTTTCCTTCTCTTTAGTTTTTCTTTTTTTCTATCTCTTTCTTTACTCCTTTTTTATTATTTGCCTCTGACTTTTAAGAGAAAAGTTTTAAAAATAAGAATCTTAAATCATAGGTTCCAGGGTCTTTTCATTGTTCTTTCAGTGTGTGTGTGTGTGTGTGTGTATGTGTGTGTGTGTGTTTATGAATTGTCAGGTAAAATTCCCTGTTGCAAAGGAGTTTATTTGGGATGTATTAAAAAAAAAAAAGGAAAGGAAAATGTCACATAAGTTCATATTCTCTGCCTAAAAAAAACCCCAGCTAGTGCACCACCAGATACCATTTGTTTCACACAGCACAGTGAACTGGAATTCACTCAGATCGTGGCTCTAATCTCAAAGAACACTGGACAGGAGTACAAATTCTTGTTCCTATACCAGAGCTGGATTATTTTTTATAAGACACACTAATTATTCCCTAGACATTTTACTCAATTTGATCTCAATACTAAGTGGATCCTATCTGGCATGTTTGTAGCTTTTTCATTTTCTTTAATATGTGAATTTGGATTAATCAAAGTTAATAAACTGTGAATGTGTTATTGTCAATATTACTTGCCCCAAGGAAATCAGTGTCAATACTAAGATATTATATTTACCAAATTGAGAAACAGGGTTGGTCAAAGTATATGAGAGACAGAGAGAGCAAAGTGAGTGAGAGAGAGGGAGGGAGGGATGACTCACCAGGTCTAGAAGATTATAAGTTTTCATTAATTTATTGATAAGAAAGAAAAGTACTTAGGCAAATGCTTCACAAATGCTTTGTGTATAACACAAACACATACACACATTTTAAATATCAATATGTCTTTGTAACAAATCCTATCAGGATGTCTAGAGTGTGGGTCTATTCCAATATCAACAACGGACTTTGTTAAGATGACGTACTTCGGTGTAAATTTGTACTTTTCCTTTTGTAATCGTGCAGTTTGAGTCTTCTGAGAAAGAGGAGAATATCTGCTATGAAATAGATTGTTTTTGAGAAAAAACATAGAGAGGGGGTCAGAAAAGGTAGCCAGTCATCAGACTCAGGGATGAAGGAGGAGTAGAAGGAGAGATGATTTGGTAGAAAAGCTCTCAGCTTCAGCGTAACCTAAGAAATACTTGGCCAGTGAGGGGTTCCTGGAGCCAAAGCTGCCCTAAGAGGGCCCCTGAGTCTTACAGGGTCTGAAAATTCTTCGTTGTAGAGAGATGGCCTGTGCATCACAGGGGGTAAACCACCATGCTGGGTCCCTACCCACTAGAAATCAGAAAAAGCCTCCTAGTTGTGGCAACAAAATGTCTCTAGACTCACCAAATTTAGCATGGGGAGGCGGGTAAAATTGCTTCTTGTTGAGAACTGTTGCCCAACACAAACAGGTCCCTTTTTATTCTCTGGTGTGGGTTAACATATCTCTGATGTCCACTCTGCACCCCTGAGATTCTTCCTCTAGTTGCCTGTATTTGAGTAATCAGGTGTGATATTGTCAAAGCCTTGCCTACACTCTACACTCTCTGTACATAAAGGTTCTGTACAACAAGTGCGTCTTCTGATGTTTAATAAAGTGTGACTTGAGCATAAAACATCTCCCCATACTTAATGCGAACTTAGAGCTTCCCCCCTGACTGTTCTCTGATGTGCGATGAGGGTGACCTTATCACTAAAGCCCTGTTCACATTCCCTCCATCCATTAAGCTTCCACTGTGGGTGTGTCCTGTGGTGCCTTATGAGGGCTGACTTTGGGCTAAAAGCCTCGTCCACTCTCCCTGCACACAAAGGGCTGCTCCTCTGAGTGCGACCCCTTGTGCCTGACCAGATAGGTTTATTTTCTGGTTAAAGCCTTGTCCACACCCTGTGCAAACATAAGCCTCCTCCTCAGAGTGTCCCCTGATGACTGATGAGGTGTGACTTCTGTCTAAAGCCCCATCCACATTCCTTGCACATGAAGGCCTTTCACCTGAGGGGGTTCTCTGATGTGCAGCAAGAGCTGCCTTCTGTGGAAAGCCTCACCCACATTCTGTGCACATGTAAAGCTTCTCTCCAGAGACCTGACTTTTAACACTAAACCGTCGCCCACACTCTGCACACATGTATGAGTTCTCCGCTGAGTGGGTCCCCTGGTGGGTGGTAAGGTTTCACTTGTCACTACAACCTCACCTATACTCCTGACACACAAACTGCTCCTCTCCTGAGTGTGTCCCTTTGTGTTTAATGAGGTTTCTGACTAAAGCTCCGGTCACACTCATTGCACAAATGACAATTCTCCCCAAATGGACTTTCTGGTGTGGGCTGAGGGTCCATTCATCTCTAAAGAGCTTCCCACAGTCCCTGCCCACACAAGGCTTTTCCCATGAGGGCGTCCTGTGGTGTGTGAAAGGTTTGACTCATCCCTAAAACCTCGTACATGCTCTCGTCTCACAGAGGGCTTCTCCTCTGAGTGGGTCGGGAGTGTCCCATGCAGGTTGACTTCCCGCTGAAGCTTTGCCCACGCTGCTCACAGACAAGGGGCTTCTCCCCAGAGTGGGCCACCTTGTATGTGACTAGGTGTGACTTCTGGCTCAAAGCACGCTCAGAGTCTGGGCACAGACAAGGCTTTTCCCCTGTACGTGATCTCTTGTGTGAGAAAAGAGCTAATTTACAGCTAAAGCCTTGACCACATGCAAGGCAAATAGGAGGGTTTCTTTCTGAGTGAATCCTCTGATGAGTTAAGGAGGTTGACTTCTGGTTAAAGCCCAACTCATCATTTCCACACAGGATTATTTCAAATCCTTGCATCTTTATCCACTTTCATATTGTGTTTGTTTTCACAGGATTTGCCTTCTCAGCTGACCTCAGTTTTATTTCAGAGTACTGTAGTCCATAGAGCTGATAAGCTGTCTTTCAAGTGGGCAGGAGAAGGCCCTTAAAGTAACACTTGTTTATTCTCCCCAAAGAGGATGTGAAGCCCTCTTCTGTGTCTTGACCATCTCCACTGTCCCTCCAAAGGCTTTGGTAAGAGAGTGGTGGCTGCTGTTTCAGGTCCACAAGGGAGACATCTGCCATGTGGAGAGTTTCTGCAGATGAGCCTGGGCTGACCTGAAGGTGATCACCATGTAACATGTTGGAAACAGTGCCAACTACAGCAGACCAGAGAGAAGAGAAGGAGGGTTGTGTCTCAGGCTTTGGACCTTCTAAACAGGAGCTGGGTGGACATTGCCTTTCCTCTGTCGAGGGCTCTCCCCCTGCTCCAGCAGAATGACCAGTGCTGGTCTGGACAATGCAGTTCCCAAGGAGACCAGGTCACTGTAGTTTTCTAGTATCACATCCCTGTACAGGGTCTGCTGAGCAGGGCTCAGTAGCTTCCACTCTTCCTGGGTGAAACAAACTGCCACACCATCTAATAAAAAGGCTCCACTCTCCTTCCTTTCAGGAGCCCCAAGCCCATTTTTCTGCCCCCCTTCATTGTTTCCTAAAGTAAGGCGAAGTCTTGTCCTCCTCCACCCCTGGTTTCTGTTCAGTAGCCCAGCAGTGACCCCTGGGGCTGAGCCCTCACTGCCCCAGTCCCAGCTGGGAGTCAGAATCCAGCCCTGGCCATGCCCCTGGACGGAAGTGTCTCTTGCTGTCCTCTTCTCTCTGCTGGGCTTATTTCTCTCTGAATTCATTTTATTTAGCTTCCTTCAATCCATAGCCCGTCTCTACTCTCAGACAAGAGTATGATTTTTATTTTATTTTGTCTTTTCTTATGGCAACCACTGGAAGGAAGTTTTTTTCCATTCTTATATTTGAATTGGCAGCCAAAAAATTCCTGGTAGGGAAAAAAATGAAGAAAAAATTTAAAATTGTTCATTACAAAATAGCTAACATTTTGATCTTTTATGCTTCAAATCCCCTCCTCTTCATCTTGCTCTGGCTATCACTAATTGGCTAGTTGCCATAGAATTTCCTGTTTTTTTTTTAATTGTTACTGCAATTTAATTCTCCGTGTTAAAAGTCTGTCTAAATTGACACATGATAATTGTATCTTTTGATGTGGTGTTCAGCCTTTAACACCATGTAAGCTTTCATTTTAGGAAAATTATTCTAGAATAAAATGTCAAAGTTTAAGTTTTCTCTTGTGCACAAGAAAAAATAAAACAAGTAGCAATATATGTCTATGTGACAATCAAAAAAAACAGAAGCTACCTTAGTGATTCTGTTTTCTCTTTATTTTTATTTGACCCTTTAGTATGTTATCTGGAAAGAGTTTTTCACCAACCCTTGAGAAAGTCCTTTTCAGCTGAGATAGAGGAGCACAAAAGACCAGGAGGTTATTTATTTGTCATTTCTCAGCTAAAAAGCAGTAGGATATATACCACTTAAATAGAGAAGGGAGGAGTGAATACATCATATAGAGAAGCACAGAAATAAGATTATTTTCCTTTTAGTAAGCTGGAGAAATTGACCTTATTGGTTTAGGTGATTTAGTAGGATATGAAAGGATGACTTAGGAAACTAATAGCAATGACATTGAACTTGGACTGACATTGACGGCTGATTCACAAGTGAGTCTCACTCCTGAATGCTGTCTTCTGATATTTGGACATACAGTGCAACACAGCTTCACTGAATGTACAGATTATTTGAAACTTTTTTTTTTTAAATTTATCAAGGATGGTGTTAATTGCACTTTATGAAAGTCAAGTGAATAGACATTCTATGCAGAAAAATGTCTTCTCATATATATTCCCTGTTTATGTTTTTTTTTTTTAACTTACTGATCTATGGCTTCACCTTCCTTGCTATGTTTCAGCATATAGACTATGAAGGAAGAGCACCTGAGTGACAGCACTCTTCACACTGAGGGGGATGATGAAATATTAATAATAAAGAAATGTCTTTTCACTTCATATAGGGGCAGACTTTAGGCATTCCTAGTGCTGAATATAAAGGAAGAGCATTGATGCATCTAAATCCCTAGTCTAGAATCCTTGAATAGGGTAACATGAGAAAACATTAAAAAACATATTTTTAGCAGGTAATGGAATTAAAGCAGAGATTATAAGCAGTCACACTGAAAATTACTACATTTATACATTAGTAAAATGTAAAAATAGGTAGTTCAAGAGGCCAAGTTTATTTTTAAGCAGCATTTAACTCAGGGGAAATTAATTAATGTCAAGCCAAAAGAGTGCATAGGAAATCTAGCAAAAACATTTAGAGAGAGACAGAATGAATGTCAATGCAAGGCAAAGACCGTGGGATAAAGTCCGGAATTTTAATGACTGGAAGGGTTTAACAAAAAGTGTCAAGTAGTATTTTCCTTGCTTTTAAAAATAATATTAAAGGACAAATAAGATGTCAAAAAAACATTTCATAGTGTGCACCTTTTCAAGGCTCTCTCTTTTATTACCTACCAGGTTGATGTCTATAGAGCTTGGGAAAGTTTTGCAGCTTATAATTATGTCTTGCACCTTTCCTAGTCAGCTTTATCTGAAGTCTTGAGCTGAATCGTAGTGAAGAGGAAGTCATGTTGGCTTCGATGCTGCAATCCAAGTTATATCACTGTGAAAACTTGTTTATGTAGAACTGTAAGTCAGAACTTGGAGGGAAAAAAAAGAGATGTCAGTCCCCTTAACAACCAAGAGAAAACAAAAGTAAGAGTCCTACTCACAGGTGTATCAGGAAAGGAATAAAGTTTAATGATATTTAAGAATAAGTCATGGACATTCTGGAAAAAGAACCTTGCCACACCACTATATAATACATGCTATGTGAAATCTATTCTAAAATTTCTGTAAATACAATGTATTCTTTGTTAGTGTTTACAAAATTAGGTAGATAGCATGTTTTTGCATCCGAATAATGGGGAATTGAAGCACAGTGAGGTTAAGTCACATTCAAAATTCTTAGAATAAAAGACAGAGGCAAAGACTCAAACAAAGAAATCTGGTGCCAGTGTCTGGGCCATGGTGATCTGATATACCACCTCTCTCATCATAAACTCTCTAAAATGGGTCCAGACCACGACATACTAGAAGTTAAGAAACTAAGCCCATAGGCACAGTGGAGGATAGGGGACAGAGAATGCCATTTCCTAACAAGTAACTAAGAAATTACAACTTGTTTGATTGATTATCCCTTTGTTTTAACTTAAGAAAAAAGAGTAATATCCCTATCTCTATAAGCCTGGTCAAGAAATAGTGAGTATGTTTTGAGGGGATTGATTTAAATGATCTTCTTTCAATTATAAAGAAAGGCCAATCAGAATGGAAGATGGCTAAGAGTTGGCAATGGAGGTTCATAAAAGCATATTCAGGACTCTGCCCCATGCAATTATTCTTTACCTCCATGGTCAAGTCAGAACAATGACTATATGTCATCACCCTTCTCAAGTGCTCTCTCCCCACCTGTCCCTGACAACCAAAAATTAAGGAGGATTTGGATGGTTTTATACATTCATTTTTAATTCCCTAATGATTAAAGAAATAGATTGTCCTTATGTTATAATTTCACAGACACACAAAAAGATAAGGAAATTTAGGAAAATATATATATTTTACTGTAGCAACAGAGTCAGAACCAGAACTCAGAACTCATAGATTATCAACTTTTATGCAAATGGAAAATAATACATTTTTTCTAGAACTATGTTGTGTTTATTATTCTTGAATTTAACAAGCGAGTATATTAGGATAGGATCTGTGAAGTTTTAGAGGAAGCCATGATTAAACCTATGAGTTTAAGTTTAATACTCCTTTTATAAGAAACACATAAATCCTAAGATTAATTCAAACAATTTTTAAAATCTGTATAAAAGGAAAACAGTTTTAAAACTCTATATACAAGAAAAATTGAACTGGATGAAAAAATGTTTTAAAAGTTTTGGTTCTATATTTCTAAATCTTGAAAAATCTAAAGCTAAAACTTCCAATAAAATGGTAGGTATATCTCTTTGTAGACTATAGCTTCAATTTGTTCATAACTCTGTCCTCTAATAGAAAAAAGTCCCAAGACAAAGGTGAGGAAAAATCCTACTTTAAATAGGGTGGGTTGACTGCCTCAATCACATTTGAAAAAATCTTAAGAAAGGTTATTTTTATAGATTCTCAGATAGACTATAATTAGAGTCTGGGAGGCAACATTTCATAAGTTAGCAAGATTCCTGATTCTTTATGAAGAGTACATGAATTATTACAGGGGTGTTAGAGAAAACCACAATTTATTTTGCCCAAATTAAAGCAATGAAAAAATAAAATAATGGCTTCAGCTCAATAGAATGCACTCTCAACCTGGTTTACAGAGGGCTGTGTGGAGGTGACTTTTTACCCAGTTACTAAATTCCTGCTACACTGTGGGAAAATCAGTTCGCTTCTCTATACCTCAGTGTTTTAGCTATGCAATAAAAAAAAAAATAATGTTCCTTCACCATATCGTTGTGTCTTGAGGACACACACACACATGTGTACAGCATATATTTATAAAATGACAAATAAGAGTTACTAATATTCTTTAGTGAAATGTGTGGTCTGAAGTTACAAAACACAAGTACCCTTGAGCATAAAACTTCTTTTATCCTGGCGCCCATAGGACAATGGTTGAGGTGCCAGCCACATGCACTCAGGCTGGTGGGTTGGAACCTGGTCTGGGCCAGCTAAACAACAATGACAACTGTAACAAAAGAAATAGCTGGGCATTGTGGCAGGCACCTGTATTCTCAGCTACTTGGGAGGCTGAGGCAAGAGAATTGCTTAAGCCCGAGTTTGAGGTTTCTGTGAGCTGTGAGGCCATAGTACTCTATCCAAGGCGACAGCTTGAGACTCTGTCTCAAAAAAAAAAGCTTTTATCTCAGTGTTAAGTAGCTAGAATAATCCAAATACATCCCAATGTTACTTTGCCAATAAAAGAAATAAGTCATTTTCTGTCCTTCTGGGAAAAAAAAAAAAAAGTAGAAAAAATTTGTGTACCCAGCAGTTTCCTTCACTGAGCTCTGAGCCAGGCAGCTCAACGAATGCGAGGCATACAAAAATAGCCTCAGAGTGTTGACACATATTTAAAATTGAGCACTATGTAATTATTTGACCTATGGCTTCTGGGTAAAAATATAACCAAACTGAGGATTTCCACTTATATTTTGCTTACATTTATTAGGGAAGTAAAATGATTCATTTAAAACAATTTTTATCTGTGCCAGAGATTCTACACCAAAAACTAGGAAACTTAATGTAAATAATTATTGAGCTTTCCTTATTTGCAAGATATGGCAAACTGATTCATACATTTTTCTAATTAACACTATTCAATAAAAATAACTTGTGATAAAATAAAATAACTCAGTATGAAACTCAAATCAGGGATGCTCATTAAAATCTGTATGTCTTGGCTCGGCGCCTGTGGCTCAATCGGCTAAGGCGCCAACCACGTACACCTAAGGTGGCGGGTTCGAATCCCCAGCCCGGGCCCGCCAAAACAACAATGATGGCTGCAACCAAAAAATGGCCGGGTGTTGTGGCAGGCGCCTGTGGTCCCAGCTACTTGGGAGGCAGAGGCAGGAGACTCGCTTGAGCCCAGGAGTTGGAGGTTGCTATGAGCTGTGATGCCATGGCACTCTACCC
>CAUYQV010058085.1:0-38491 GCA_963574575.1 Galagoides demidoff
TCACTTATACCCTTGTAAGATAAACCATAGAGGTGACCCTACCAATCACTCTCCCTCCACCCATCCACTCCCTGTCCTGGGGCGCCCGCCGCCCCCCGATAACCCAGGTCGCAAGCAAGGAGGCTGAAAACACAAAACAAAAAAGATAATAAAAGCAACAAACCAAAAAAAAAAAAAAAAAGAAAAGAAAAAAGAAATGTCATAACCTAATTATAGCCTTAGAATATGGGAAGGGGGTGGGAGAGGAGAGGTGAGGGGGGTGGATGGGTGGAAGGAGGGTGATTGGTGGGTTCACCTCTATGGTTTATCTTACAAGGGTACAAGTGAATCTTTCTAGAAGCAGAGTATGAATGTCTTAACTCAATAATAAAGAAAATGATATGAAGGTTATGTTAACCAGTTTGATGAGAGTATTTCAAAATGTATATGAAAATAGCACACTGTACCCCATGATTGCATTAATGTACACAGTTATGCTATAAAAAAATAAAAAAAAAAAGAAAAGGATGCTGAATTTTCTTGAATGCTTTTTCTGCATCTATTGAGAGGATCATATGGTCTTTGTTTTTGCTTTGTTGATATGGTGAATTACATTTATAGACTTGCATATGTTAAAACAGTCTTGCATCCCTGGAATGAAACCTACTTGATTGTGATGAATGATTTTTTTTTAATGTGTAGCCGTAATCTACTGGCTAGGATTTTATTGAGAATTTGTACATCTATATTCATTAGTGGAATTGTTCTGAAGTTTTCATTTTTAGTGGGGGCTTTTCCTGGTTTTGATATCAAGGTGATCTTTGCTTCTTAGAACGTGTTAGAAAAGAGTCCTTCCTTCTCTATTTTTGGGAATAATTTCTGCAGTATGAGCATAAGATCATCTTTGGAGTTTTGTTAGAATTCTATTGTGAAGCCATCTGGGCATTTATTTGTTGAGAGATTTTTATTGTTTCTTCACTCTCAGTTCTTGAAATTGGACTATGGAAGAGATCTATTTCTTCTTGTTTAAGTCTAAGGAGTGGATGTGATTCCAGGTATGGATCCATTTCATCCACGTTGTCAAATTTCTGGGAATAGAGTATTTGTAGTACAAAGAGATGATCTTTCGTATCTCTGTGGCATCTGTTGTCATTTCCTTCTTATCATTTCTGATTGAGGTTATTAGAGATTTTACTTTTCTATTTCTAGTTAATCTGGAGAAAATTTTATGATTTTATTGATTTCTTTTAAAAAACAACTTGTTTGATTAATTTTATGAAGTTTTTTTAAAAATTTCACTAATTTCTGATTTAATTTTGCCTATTTCCATTCTTCTGCTGGGTTTGGGATTAGATTGTTCCTGTTTTTCCAATTCCATTTTATAGTTCATGAGTTTGTTGATGTGCTCTGTTTCTGTTTTTCAAATGTAAGCATATAATGGCATAAATTTCCCTCTTAAGACTGCATTTGCTATCCCCTACAGGTTTTGGTAACTGTAGGGGTGTCTTCATTGTTGGTATGTTTGAGCAATTTAACTGTTTACTCTTTTATCTCATCCTGAACCCAGCCATCATTCAACATAAGATTACTTAATTTCTAAGTCTTTGTGTGGGGATGAACATTTTGGAGTTGGATTCCCCCTTTATTGTTTTGTGGTTTGAGAAGATACAAGGTATAATTTCTATTCTTGTAATGTTGCTGAGGTTTGATGTACCATTGGCTTATGAGAAAACGTATATTCTTTTGCTTTGGGATGGTGTGTTGTGTATATATCTGTTAATCCCAGTTATTATAGGACCACATTTAAGTCCTTTGTATCTTTGTTTAACAGTTTCTGTTTAGAGCATCTGTCCAGTTCTGTCAGAGGTCCCTGCTAAAGTTCCTGGCTATTAGGTGTTATGGGATTTCATATTGCTCAGATACATAAAAATCTGTTTCATAAATCCAGGAATATTTAAGTTGGGGGCATAAATATTTACAATTGAAATGTCTTCTTGTCGTATTGTTCCTTTCACCAGTATAAAGTATCCATCTTTGTCTTTCTTAACTTTAGTTGCTTTACATCTACTTGTATCTAAAAATAAGATTGCAACCCTTCCTTTCTTTGGATTTCCATTTGCTTGAAATACTGTTTTCCATCCCTTAATCCTGAGTCTTGATTTGTCCTTCAAGGCTAGGTGTGTCTCCTGGAGACAGCATATGGATGGTTTTTGCTTTTTTATCCAATCAACCAGGCTGTGCCTCTTCAGTGGGGAATTCAGTCCATTGACATTTATTGAGAGAGTTTATAAATGTGGTGGAGTCCTATTCATCTTATTTTGTGAAAGTTCCTTGTGTTGCTTTATCCTTTGTGCCATTGTGAAAGTCTTTTTTGGGGGGGGCTGGGGCTGGGTTTAAACCCACCACCTCCAGCATAGGGGGTGGGCTCCCTACTCCTTGAGCCACAGGCGCTGCCCTGGAAGCTAAGTTTTGACCGTTAGCTTCTGGGTGTTTACTTTGCTGGTGATCCACTGTGGTGGTCAGTGTTGAGAATAGGTCTAAGTATTTCCTGTAGAGCTGGTCTTGTTGTGGTGAATTTCCTCAGTGTTTATATAGAACTCTGGGCTTAAAATTGTTTTGTTTAAGAGTATTGATGATCAGTGACCATTCTCTTCTGGCTTGGAAAGTTTCAGTTGAAAAGTCTGCTGTCATCCTAATAGTTCTGCCACTGTAGGTCAGTTGCCACTTACTCTTGGTTGCTTGCAGCATTTTTCCTTTCATTTGACTTTGGACAGGTTCATTACAATGTGTCCTTGGAAAGGTCTGTTTGAGTTGAGATGACCCTGGATTCAATATCCATCTGAAAGGTATGTGTTGGGTTCTTTAATACAACTTGGGAAGTTTTCATTCATGATAGTCTCCAGTAGGGCTTCCGTTTCTTTGGAACAATCTTCTTCCCTTCAGGAATCCCTATTATTCATATGTTTCAATGAACTATGAGTCTCATAGTTCTCTAAGTGTCTGTTCTGCTTTCTCTCTCTTCTTTTCTGCTGCTTAACTACCTGGGTTTCTCAACAACTTTATCCTCTAGTACTTACCTTCTTTCTTCTCCATGGTCTAACCTATTTTTGATATTTTCCAGTGCATCTTTATATCATCTCATTGTCTCCATAATTTCCTTAAACTTCGCCATATCCTTTCTATAGTCTACATATCTCTCATCTGACCTCTGGTTCTGTCTTTCCATTTCCTCATCCATTCCTTTTATTGTCATTATCATCCATATTTTTAATTCCCTTTTTGTCAAGTCCATTAATTCTTTATACATGGAGTCTTCTTCAGTAGTTGCCTCATGGTCCCTTGGGGGAGTTGCTCTGTTTTGGTTTTTCATGTTGCCTGAATTTCTCTGTTGGTTCCTGCTCGTGTGTTTTTTCTTCAGTTCACCTCCTTGTTCTCCCTTTTCCTTATCACTTCCTCCTTTGCTTCAAATTACCTTGTCTGAGAGCTTAGGTTTGAACTGGCCTCAGCCTTAGCAAAGCCAAACTCTTCCTCATGGCCAAAAAACCAAGAGTCCATGTTCTTGATTATAATATGTTGCCACAACATTAGGTAATGCTGTGATTTTTATAGAAGATGGATAACACAGTTGACAACCTCTATGGTTCTTATTCCTAACTTAGTTGTCTTTGGTGATGACCTGATTATCTCCTCACCATTCAGATCCTACCAGGTTGTGAACTTAAAGTTCACAAGAATCCTTCAGGGGCAGGTTTCACAATGCCCCCTGACTCCAGGTCCTGTGCTATGTGGGAGTCCCTCAGCCCGTCTCATGAACGGAGGTCTGATCCTGTCAGGTGGAATTAAGATTGGCATACTTTAGACCCCTGCTAAGACTTTCTCATGACCTTCCCATAATGGAAGCTGCCTTGCCACTGAGACCTTCTTAATATGTCTGCCTTGACAACCACAAAACCTATGGTAAATCCATTCCAGCCAGCATTCAAATCTGGTTGCTGTATACTGTTAAAGTCCACCCACTCTTCCAAGCTTTCTACTCAGTGCACAGCTTCCCCCACCAACTGAAAATTCCAGAAAGGCTTGCTCCTATCCCTGACCTCTGTGGGGGAGCCAGCCAATCCCAACTAGTCACAATCATTTATGCAATGCATCAGATTTCCACTTTTCTGGATCATACACTGTATCCAGTTCACCACCTCCTCTCTGTGCTCTCTGAGCTATATAACTCTGAATAAGGTCCCTGCACCATGTATAGCTTGGTTCTCTCTTTTTCCCTAGTTATTCTGAAAGAGCTCAGCTGAACAATCCTTCTGGTCCACTATCTTGCTCTACCCAACTCTTGTTATTTTTAAGAGCTTTTTTTTTAATCTTCCTTCAAGACAAAGTCATCCCATGTTGAAATTTTATTCTTTTCCATGCCCATGTCCCAGTTTTTCAACTAAAATATTCACTATATTTTTTAATGGTTACATCTTTAATTCTTCTCTATCATTTAACTTCATAACATATTTTATACCTCTGAGATGCTGGTAAAATGATTTTGGAAAGTATTTTTAATATACTGTACTTTCGATACCTATGCAGTCAGCCACAAGTCCTTATCTTCATGATACTAAGACATTCAGATCCAGTGTTTAGAAACATTGGTTTTTCAATCCCCAGGGTGAGCAAGACCTGTAGCTTAATCACCAGTGTCCCCAGCCCCTAACCTAGTGCCCACCACTACAGACAGGAGAATGAGTAAATAAATTGAGCACTGGGTGGGCTAAGCTAGCAGATGGTTGAGTGAAGAGTTTACTTGCCTGGATATTTTTAAGAAGTACTATATGGTTTCTTTCATTATTTCATTCCTCCAATGCAAGGGTCTCTTCTCTCTGTCCTCATCACTACTAGCCACTGGAAGTAGACATGTTCTAGAAGCAGTGATTACACTTCCTTAAAACTGTGAGTACTCAAGGGTTGAAGTTGTTTTTACTGCACTGCAGCAGGCCCAAGGAAAAGTGACTCTAAAATTAGACACCTCCAGAAGCTCCCCTCTGACATGCTCAATTAGGAAAAACTTGGACAGATGGCAGGTATGGAAAGAGCAGACACGATGATGTGGTGATGCTGGGAGCAGCACTCAAGTGCCTTCTCTCACCAGATTCCCCTCAGCAGCTGCCAGTGCAGACAAAGGGGAAAACTCCAGGGGTCAAGGATGCAGAAACAATGACCCGGAAAACTCTTCCTCCATTCACAGCTTTACCTGGGCAACTTCTGAGCTCCAGTGAGCCCAATGCTCCTAAAAGGAAAAGAGCAAATCATTCTCTTTTTTGTATTCTCAGAGGCCTAGTACAGTTGGTGGGGAGTGAGTCTAGGGGCTTCTTAAGTATTTGTGGGATGAAGGAAAGAAGAAATAAGAGAGGGATATAAAGAGGGAGTAAAGAAATAAAGAAGGAATAAATTGAGCCTCTTTGGAGTCCCCAAACTTGCTAACTATACTACCAACACAGCTATGCAGAAAGTAGCCAACCAACCCTTCCTATCATCTGGTACCTCAAAACTGTGGTAATTCTTTCTGTGCCCACTCTTCCATGCTTAATCTTGCCTTTCTAGTTTTTCATCTCATGTTCAGCATTTTCTTTTATAACAAAACGAGCAAACTGTCAGCAATCATCTCCTCTATGGATATGATTTGTTGTGTAATACTTGTGGCTAACTATCTTGGTCTGCTCTGGCGTTCATAACAAAATCCTATAGACTCAGTGGCTTACACAACAAAAAGTTATTTTTCACTATTATAGAAAACGAGAACTCCAGATCAAGGTTCCAGATGATTTAAATCTTCTCTCACCAGATTCCCCTTTGGTTGGATTGCTGGTAGCTGGCTATGTCCTCTCCTCAGTAAATGTGTGCAAGGAGAGAAATATGTGTATATATATATATATATATATATATACATATATATAATATGTATATATATATATATAATCTTATTCCTTATAAGATCACTAATCCCACCATTGGGGCTCTACCCTCCTGATACCATCTAACTTTAATTACCATCATGGTGGGGGTGGGGGATAAGACCTGGACATACAAATCTAGGGGGTACAAAATCAACCCATGACTCTGGCGTTATAAAGTCTGGTGCATTCATTCACATTTGCAGATTATCCTGAAGAATTAAAACATTTGTCACCTTTCTGTCATGCATCTGGTCCATCTGGTGCAAATTGGATGTGTGATATAGAAGCTGCCTTCCTGGGGGAGTATCTGCTGGGTCACGAAGCCACCATGACTCCTCCTGTCTTGCATCTACTGCTTTCTCTAATTTGTGTTTTTAGTTTTGTGGACAACATGGGCCAGAAGGAGGACCTGAAACTTATGTAAACAATAAAGTTTGGAATATCAGGTCAGTGAGTCATCTTGCATCTCCACGTCTATGTGTGTGGCTTACTTAAATGCAGCATGCAATTGCAGGTGGGGGGAAGTCATGGAATTCTGTGAAACACGGAACCACCTTATTGAACATCACAGGCCTTCTTCACTTGGGCTTTTGAGGTTTGTAGGCATGGGAAGTCAGAGCCCTGAAACATACTGTATCTCTGAACCAAAAGGCCAGATTCTTCTATTAGGCCTTGGGCTGTTGGAATCTCCTGATTTTTCATCTAATGCAAATGATCTGGGAGAAATTCTAGAAGGTGAGCTTGTGATCCTGGCTGCTGACCTGCTTGGGAGGGAGCCACCTGAAAATCAGTGATCTTCTAAAGAAAAAAAATGATTACAGGCCACCTAAATTAGAAATATAATCTCTATGATATGTTCCCACAAGTAAATGAGGTTCTATTTGTACAAGATTACTGGGAAAAAAAACTCATCACACACACTCATCACCTGCACCTCAGAAAATCAGCTATTTCAGGACCCTAAGCTATTCATTCCTCAGAGCTCCCTGCCAAATGGGCAGTCTCCTAAACAGAGTGTAGCCCCTAAATAGGAGATACTGAAAAGGTGAGCCCTCAAACCTAACCCACCAGGACCAAACACCTGCTTGGCCGCCACCCACCATGACCCTGTGAATATTGAGCCCTGGTGCTCAGACACCAGGAACACAGAGAAAGAGAAGTGCCCATCTCTGGGCTAGGAGTGTGGCTGGAGATTGCTCTTCTCTTGGAGAAAAATGACAGGGAGCTTCACTCCTAACTCTGAAACTTCTGGGTGAACTTTGAGTTTCCACACTGGGGAGCTCTGCCTTAGTGTGAGTGCTCCCTGCACAGCTTGTAGGGAAACCCCTCTTTGGAGTCAGAGGACACCTAGCCAGGTCTGCAGTGACTGTGAGGCCATGGAGAGCAGCTGGCTCTGCCCCAGACTGCCAAAGTGGGGAACCTGACATTTGCATCCATTACTCCATGCCTCTTCTTATTTCTCTCTTCCAAAGGTTGCCAACATGTCATATACCATAATCACTAAGGACACTTTTTAAAAATATGGAATCCTCATTCCACCTCAGTCCTGCTGAATCAGAATCCCTAGATTATGTGGAACATACTTCATAAATGACCTTCTCTGGAAATTTCACATCAAGAGAGAATCAGTGGGTAGTGGAAAGAGGACAGGCATCAGTGCCAGACAACCCAAGACATGAGAACCTAGCACTGACACTTAATTAGCATGATCAACCCTAGGGGATGTGGGTAAATTGTGTCTTTGTGACCCAGTTTCCAGTGCAATAAAATAGAACAATGCCCAGTGTTATGAATTTAGAGTGGAGTATATAAAATGCTCATCCCTGAGCTACTATGATCATTTTTTCCCACCTACCTCCACTAATGCCTGTTCTCAGGAAAGCATCTTATACCAATATTGGTTCAAACTTTAGTTAAATTTCTGCAGGATTGTTGTCCAAAGGGTATATTCCTAGCTGTGGGAAGAAAAGATTTGTTCACTACTTTTAAAAATCCAGGAAGAAGATTGTAAATAGGAAAGATTCAGGAGATTAAAATGGTTTTAGTCAAGGGGGTGAGCTATGGGTACTTTTCCATAAAGAGACAAAGCCAGTTATATCCTGACTAATTGGGAGGAAGAGACACAAAACTGGCGAGACTGCTGAGAAGGAGAGAGGCTGTGGTTCTCTCCCTACATGCCCATAATGAGCCTCCCTTCGTACTGCATGATGAAGACACCATGCTGGACTAGGAACAAAAGAACCTGGGTTTAAATGCCAGCTGCATGATTTTGCAAAAGTCAGTTCTGTCTGAACCTCAGCCTCTTTCTCCACAAAATGATAGATTTAGGGTACTAAAGTCCTACTACACTGATTTATTAGTTCCATATCTTTCCAAAGTACAGAATAGTCAACCAGTGGTCACACCATGAAGCCCTGGCCCTTGGCCTGTTAGGAACCAGCTGCACAGCTGGTGAGCAGCAGGCCAGTGATTGGAGCTTTGCCTGTTTATAGCCACTCCCCATCACTCCCATCACCACCTGAACTCTGCCTGGACAACGAGCAGCCTCTCCCCATCACTCCCATCACCACCTAAGCTCTGCCTGGATGAGAGGCAGCCTCTCCCCATCACTCCTATCACCACCTGAGCTCTGCCTGGACAAGGGGCATTCTCTCCACATCACTCCCATCACCACCTGAGCTCCGCCTGGATGAGAGGCAGCCTTTCCCCATCACTCCCATCACCACTTGAGCTCTGCCTAGACGAGGGGGCATTCTCTCCACATCACTCTCATCACCACCTGATCTCCACCTGGATGAGGAGCAGCTGTACCCCATCACTCCCATCACCACCTGAGCTCCCCCTGGATGAGGGTCAGCATGAGGTTCTCACAGGAGAACACTTCACTTGCAGATCTAGGCTGTGTTCTCCCTATGAGATTCTATTCCCACCACCCTATCCATGGAAAAATTGTCTTCCATAAAACCGGACTCTGGTGCCAGAAAGATTGGAGGAAACTAATAAATGAAGCTACAGCAGAGCACTGAGAAGAAGTAGCACCCTGCAGGGTAACAAGCCCCCAGGGAACTGGATCTAGAGCATCTTACAGGAGTCTGACTTCAGACAGTGTTTACCCTGAATCTGCACATCCTCATGAGAATTGACATCAGCCCAATGTTCCCAGTAGAAAGGAGAATAAGCAGGGCATCCAGGTGACTGCTGTCCCTGGATGCCCCCTGGGCAGGAGGCAGCCATAAAATACTTGATTCTAAATATAGATAGAAAAGGGCTCTATCCAAGATAATATAAAAATGGTGAAAGTACCCAGCTGGTTTTCTAAATATGTTTGCAGAGGTCATCAGGGAGTGAAAACCCAGTCAGCAGGGCCACACAAGAGCTGGCCATGGTGCAGCTGTGGTCTCTAACACCAGGAGCCCAGCAAGGCTCAGGCATACCTCTCTTTATCAGACCATCATGACTGTGGTAGGGTCTGCAGCCAGATTACTCATGGGTTGAGGAGGTCCTGCTGATCACCTCCAAAGGAAGGCTACTGACAGGAGACTTTGGGAAGGAGAGTTGAGCTGGAAAACCCAAAGAGCATTCTACTCCCTCAAGAACATGCAGTCCTGCCACAGCCTTCCTTAACTCTGCCTCCTCTCTATTTTCTATGCATCTGCCTTTTGCCCCATCTTTCCTCCTGCTCTCTACTCTTGGAGGACAGCTGTGCCTTATTCTACCCTCTGACAGCTGTACCTCATTCCACCCTCTGCTGGCGGACCACAGGGAGCCCGGCCCTCCCCTCCAACTGTCCTGTCAGCCTGCCTTCCTCCACACTCCCTTCGCACGTGCTTCCCAGAAACCCATCCTGAGCTCTCTGGCCTCTGTTTTGCACTTTTTATTCTTGAACAGTCTTATCCACATTCATGAACCTTAGCCTCAAACTCCCACATCAATGTCAGAGTTCCTAAACTCAGTCTGAAAGCTCTGACTCAGGGTTCTGATCTCACCTGCCCCTTTGGCCTCTCTTTTTAGGACTAAAAGAAAATGACCTGGCTCTGCTCCCATAGCTCAGTGGTTAGGACAGAATTACATGTGCTCCTCATTGCCCCCTATAGAAAAATATCTGAACATACACAGAGGCTGGTGGGTTCAAGCCCAGCCCGGGCCTGCTAAACAACCCTGATAACTGCAACCAAAAAATACTCGCACATTGCTGAGGCAAGAGAATTGCTTAAGCCCAAGAGTTTTAGGTTGCTGTAAGCTGTGACAGTACAGCACTCTACTGAAGGTGACATAGTGAGACTCTGTCTCAAAAAAAGAAAGAAAGAAAAGAAAATGACCTGAGCTGAAAGAAGTAACTGAAGGATCTCAGGAAATATCTCCCCAAATTATGACTCCTTGCTATAAAGAATATTTTAAATTAAAGGCCATTCAAGATCAAAAAGCATGGGAAGAGCCCTTCCCTCTGCATAAACTACACTGAGGGATCAAAAAATCAAGAGGGCAACTGACTTCCTTTCCATTCTCCCCTGTTATCTCAAAATATTGTGGGAAAGGATACCTGGCTCAAAATTGTTTAAATATAATACCTGTCTCTTAGGTTAATTTAATTTGTAAAGAGAATCATTTACAAGTCAATCTGTTTACCCTTAAACAGAATTACATGTGCTCCTCATTGCCCCCTATAGAAAAATATCTGAACTTCATTGGACTATTGAGTAATCACTCTGATTCTCCCCTTGCTTATGATAAATAAAATTTTCTCTTATTAATTTGCCTTAATTATGAGCTGATCTTTCAGTGAACTTTAGGAAAAAGAAGTGTCCACTCATCCCTATATCTGGGTATGGTGAGATGCCTAGGGTGACCAGATTTTAACATTTGTAAAGCCGGACAACATGGCCAGGAGACAGGGCGGGGCAGGGGACGGGGCAGGGCAGGGCCTGACAACAATGCAAACTTTGATAAGCAGTTCTCGATAATCACTTCTCAACAATTATTTGTAATTATTACAGTTTAACATTATAAAATTAACAAAAATAATATAAAACTCATATTCTGGTGAAATAGCCACATGGCAGCTGAAAACCATATATTCCCTTCCTGTTCTCCTGCCCGTTCGTGCATTCTTTCCAAAAATCGGTACTTTTTAAAAACACCACGGAACAAGGGACAAATTGTTAGAAAGCAGGACGTCTGGTCACCCTAGAGATGCCCCCCCAGAAGGCCTTCTGCCTCAGAAGCCAGATTGAGGACATTTCCTGCTTTCCTATTCAAACCACTCCCCCATCCAAGTCCCACAGCTACTAAAGCAGCATAAGAGAACTCGGATTGAATCCTTCTCCACACTTCAGCAACTTACCTAACCTCTGCAAGTCTGAGTTTCATGATCTGTATTGAGAGGTTTGTCACAGTCTCAACAGTGTTGCATCATTATGAACACAAAATGAGGCAATGCCTGTAAAGTGCTTAGCAGTACCTGGCACTTACCAAGTGCTCAATGACATTAGCTATTATTATATAGCTGTGATCATTATGCAAAAATAGTGGTTCCCATTCAAACTTCTAACATCTTAATCGGAAAAAAAATCCATTTCATAACTTCTAAATCCTTAATGCTTTATATATATAATACAGAGGGTGGAAATCAAGTCCTGAGGCAGTTCATAGGGAAGACTCTTGGAGAGGAAAGGGCTTTGTTTCTATTTCTTTTGAGTTTCTTTGTCTAAGTATAAGATTTTCCTATTAACCAGGACGAGCTCATTCATGCTAAGTATCCTGTTGTGGGGTCAAGCTGAAAGGAAAGACACATGACTGAATTCAGTCTGCAATGAGCAAAAAGACATGAACATCTTGCAGAGTCAGGGATATGGGATGCCAAGTGCAAGAAGCATGTTTTTGGTGTAACAATTTACTTTTGCCAAATTTGCTCTGCTCTATCTTCTGTCCTTTAATTGCTATTCCCTTGCCCTCACTCCCAATCAAAATAGGTAGGTCAGAGCAAGCTTGAGTGCCCATGAGAGACAAAATTTTTGACCTGTTAAAATAAGTTGTCACTTACACCCCATTTTTCTGAAAAAATAAAAAATCTAACAGTGTTCCCACAGCTTCATTCCATGTGGCCTTCGTATGCTGTGTATTTGTTTGCCCTCATCATTCTTGAGCATAGGCTATTTTTCTGGATGAAGTTCCAGCTTCTATTTTTCTTTGGCAAGTGACACTGAGTTTGTTAGAGCTGGCTGACTGTGAGGGTACACAGCCCCAGATAAGCCACAAACGCAGGCCGATGGCACACACACACACTGACATTGCATCTTGCAGCCACACCACCTTCTCCTGTAGTTTCTCTTCCCAGCATCCCTTTCCTTGATTGCCTCATTTATATCCACAGCACAATCAATGTATTCAAGCACTCGTGATGCTAACAGTGCAAGGAACAGTGTAGGAAACAACCTCCTGATTCCTAGAGTCTAGACACAACACAAAAGCAAAAGAATTCAAAACAGTAATGGCACCTATGTCAAGTGCTGTGGCTGTCACTCAGCTCTCATTAGATCCCAAGTATTTATCCCCCAGCCTCTAAGAGTGTTGATTGATGATGGATCAGCTGAGTCCCTTTCTAAGTTATGCCATGGGCTATGGGAGCCACCTTTCCCCAGGTTATACCTCCTTCCCAAAGAGACAGTATTCAATCCAATACTTGAACAGTGTGTGTGGAGGTGGCATGTGCTTGTGTGTTAAGGAGTATTTTAAAACCCGATCTCTCTGCCTAAACCTAGAGCAATACTGAATGGCCATCCTGGGTCCAGCACTCCACATAGGGTTGGTGTGGGCATTTATCTAGAGCACAACAAAGTCTGACTTCCTCCTTCTGCCCAGTCTCTCTCCCACCACTCCCCTGCAAAAAAATCTTCTGTGCACAAATTTCCATCTCAGAACCTATTTGCCACTGAACCTAATTTAAAGCAGTAACTCAGAGAAACCAGCATTTCAAGGCTTAAAGAGACTAATATTCTAGAATTGTCCCCCAAGACGGGAAGAAATCCTTATGACTCATGAGAAGCTATGGGTCCTGTGGTGTTAAGAAGCCAGCAAGATTGGCTCCACAGTTACAGGGATGCTCAGTTAGCCTCTTGGGGATGGAAAGAGCTTGAACTGAAGCCAAATGTCTTGGGCTTGGGCCCAGCCATGCTTCTATATGCCCTTAGGCAGGAATTTCAGAGAACTGCTTCTGAAATGATCGGTGTTGGAGGAACTTTTCCTTTTTTTTTTTTTTAAATTTCTAACATATCACAAACCAATAATTTTATAAAGTACAATAAATAAATTACAGCTCCCAACTCCTTAAGTATGGGCTGCACTATGGTAAAGGTCTTCAAAAGAGATAGTACCAATAGGGGGACAGGAGAAGATGACGTTACCATGGAGAAAACAGGTAGACATGGCCTCAGCCAGATGACCAAGTTCAGTATGAACAGTGCTGGGCCACGTGGGGAGTATGGAGCCTTGAGATGATAGGATGGAAAAAAAAGCCCTTTACCTTTGATCTTCCTCCTCAAAACTGATAAACTCAGTTTGGTCATGAGAAAGACAAATCCCAACTGAAGTACATCGTAGTAAACATCTGCCCAATAATCCTCAACCTGTCAAAGTCATAAAACCAAGCAAAGTCTGAGAAGTTGTCACAACCATGTGGTGCTGCAAGCACTTCAAGTCCATCCCCCTGCCCTCTCCTGTTTCCCAGCCCTTTTCCCCAGCTCATTCCCGGACCCTATGGGCTCTCCCAGCCCATTCCCATGCCCCCCATGCTTCCCAAGTTGAAGCTCAGGAAAGTCCCAAGTTTAACAAACCCCACCCCCCAAGTTCTCAGTGGATGAACAATGGTGGAAGCCCACCAAGGCTGTATTAATCATTGTTATATAACTATAACCATTGTGATTTAAGATGTATCCATTGACAACCAAGGCTGTATTAATCGCTGTTACATAACTATAACCATTGTGATTTAAGATGTATCCATTGTCAACCAAGCTATAACCCTGCCAATGGCAACATTTCTTGTCTCTCCTGCTTGTTTAAGCTATACAAAAAAATGGTAAGTGGACAGGACAGAAAACACAAATGGAATTCAGGACTGTGAAATCACATCTAAACTCTTTCACTCACTCACTCATACAGATCACACAGAAACACAGAACATGTAAAAACTTAAAATACTTTAAACTAAAAGCAGCTCTGAACTTTAAGACTTGCAAGCTTTGACCTTTAGTTACCAGAGTTACTAAAATTACTAGTGAGACAGGGACAGGGACAAGGACATGTCTCTCCCCTGCCTTGGGAACAGGCGTCTCAGGCTGCATTCAACCTAGCCTATTGTTCTCCTAGATTTTCCTGAGACCAGAAAAGAACAGAACAGACTTACTGAATTGGAAAATTGGGGAACCTATGCCCAAAACCCACACATCCAAGGGCCCCTGGGGCAGAGAGAACATTTCTCTGAGGCCTTCCCCAAGAGCCACTGGCCAGTAGTGGGCCCAGGCCGGGCAGGGTGGGGGGTCCAATGTTATCTTGCTGGGGCCTCCAGATGTAATAACCTAGGTGACCTGAAAAGATAACTGGGACCCCACTTAGATGCAATTAATTGGTGATTTATTTGCACCTGCATAGGACCTGCTGCTCTGGGAGCCAGGTGGTGGCCAAGTGCAGGGCCCAGGTTCTTTTTATACTACTTTTTTTTCATCATTTTTTGTGTAGCTTAAGCAAGCAGAGGGTACAAGGAACATTGCTGTTGGCAGGGTTACAGCTTGGTTGACAATGGACACATCTTAAATCACAATGGTTATAGTTATGTAACAGTGATTAATACAGCGTTGGTTGATAATGGATAAATCTTAAATCACAATGGTTAAATCTTAAATCACAATGGTTATAGTTATATAACAATGATTAATACAGCCTTGGTGGGCTTCCACCATTGTTTATCCACTGAGAACTTGGGGGGTTTTGTGAAACTTGGGACTTAGCTGGGAGTGCTTGCAGCATTTGGTGCCCAACAAGCACCAACAAGATCAGAAAAAAGCTGTAAATTCTTTTCTTCAGATAAATAGTCCTATAGATGAGTGGGAAATCATTACTGTAAAAACTGAAGCTGTAAAACAGGTTACCCAGCTTACAAACTCCTTCCATTCTCTGGCCACATTTTCTTGTTACTTAATAACTCCAAGAAACTTAATTCACATACTCTACTAGTTTAACCCCTTACTCCACAGACATGACCACAACTCATGCCACCAAGCCCCTCTGAATTAACATGTAACTCCATCATATTCAACTCAGATGAATCAAGGGTTTGATTCCCCAAGAAGATCAGTAGGGAATGCTGCAAGCACTCCCAGCCCATTCCCCCACCCTCTCCTGTTCCCTGGCCCTGTCCTGTTCCTCCACCCTCTTTCCCAGCCTGTTCCCAGGCCCCCAGAGTCGAAGCATGGGAAAGTCTCAAGTTTCACAAAACCCTCCAAGTTCTCAGTGGATGAACAATGGTGGAAGCCCACCAAGGCTGTATTAATCATTGTTATATAACTATAACCATTGTGATTTAAGATTTATCCATTATCAACCAACGCTGTATTAATCACTGTTACATAACTATAACCATTGTGATTTAAGATGTGTCCATTGTCAACCAAGCTATAACCCTGCCAACGGCAATGTTCCTCATACCCCCTGCTTGCTTAAGCTATGCAAAAAAATGATGGAAAAAAAGTAGTATAAAAAGAACCTGGGCCCTGCACTTGGCCACCGCCTGGCTCCCAGAGCAGCGGGTCCTATGCAGGTGCAAATAAATCACCAATTAATTGCATCTAAGTGAGGTCCCTGTTATCTTTTTAGGTCACCTAGGTTATTACAGTGGATACCAGACAAGGTACTGTGGTGTCCTTGGATGGGATTCTGGAAGGTAAAAAAGGCATTGGGTAAAAACTAAGGCTATCTGAAATACCTGACTAAAGTATGAACTTAGTTTAATAATAGTGTATCAAAATCAGTTTACTAAATGTACTGAATGAATTCTACAAATGCAGTGTGTTAGTAACAGGAGAAACTTGGTGGAGGACGTGTGGTAACTCTGTACTGCCTTCCTGATGTTTCTTTAAATCTAAAACTGTTCCAAAAATAAAGGTTGTTATACAAAATAAAATAAATTATGGTGAGGTATGGTGGCTTACACCTGTAATCTTAATACTCTTCGAGGACAAGATGGGCAGAATTCAGGGGTTCCAGACCAGCCTGAGCAAGAGTGAGACCCATCTCTACTAAAAGCAGAAAAACTGGTGGGGAGGCTTTGTATGTAGCAGGTCCCTGTAGTCCCAGCTACTTGCTGTGAGTATGATGACACTACAGCACTCAACCCTAGGTTGACAGAGTGAGACACTGTCCTAAAAAAAATAATAATAAATAAATAAAAATAAAATAAAATAAATTGCAACATATATGAACTTTTAAAGGCATACAAAATATAAATCTAGAGTTTTATATTATTAGTGTCAATTGACTTAAAATTCCTCTGTCAAAATGGTGTAAAAGTTTCTAAATACTTACTCTCACTTTTTATACCTCTATTGCCACCAACCAGTAATAAATGGTTCTGAGACTGGCACCATCTGGTGACTTCCTTTGAGGAGCTCTCAGCTCAGAATTCAGGACTCAGCTTCCTTACCAGTAAAATAAAAGCACAAGCAGGGGGCTAGAGTATCAGCTTCCCCACATTCCTCTGTGATAACCTCTGGGGGCGACTGTGGTAAGTGATCACCCTTTGCCAAAACAGTATGTGCTCAGAACCAGGTGCCCAGAGCCAAGCCCCTTCTCCATGACAATGACATGAGGTCCTCACTGCTCAGTACTATGAACAGCTGTTCTCTCCCCAAACCTCCTAAGCTCAAGCAATGCAAAGGGTGCCATCTCTGGGCTTTTATTTCCCAGTACAGAAGCACTGCTGTGTGCTGAGGCTGTCACAGATGACACCTAAGCCATGGTGGCAGTGTTCCTTTGCCCTTTCTTGTCTGGAACCCCAGGAAATTAGAGCTTTATGAGACACCTGAGGGCTATCTGCAGATGATAAGCTGTCACAGGACAGGCAGGGTATAGTCTGAAACCAGATACACCACAGATGGGGAAGTCGGTAAAATGATTAAAAGGCCAAATTCTCAATTAGCAAGCAAAAAAAAAAAGAAAAAGCAGTTGAAAAACAGACAGTAGCAACTGTCTGTTGGGACCATCCAGTAGGTTTTGAGATGTGAGTGATGAGTTTCAGAACAACCCAGGAAGATAGCTGTACAGCTGAGAGGGCCAGAGAAGACTCTGTTTCTTGTGGGTCTGTAAAAGCTCTTTCTCCATCTTCTAGAGAGTTGATCTATGTATTTGACCTATATTTCAGAAACCTAGATATAGGATATGTCAGCAAAAGTAATAGTCCACAAAAGTAATACATCAGTCGTAGGGTGCTAGTTGTGAAAATAAACAACCTCAGTCTCAAAATCCCAGTGACAACACATGAGGTGTGCAGTGCAGGCCTGCAGTGGGGACTCTGCTACAGGGGGCCTTTCAGGAACTAGGCTTCTCCCATGTTGTGACTCCCCCAGCTTGATCACAGAACACTTGATGGGTCTGAGAGGGTAGAGAAAGCAGAAGACCCACATGGTCTTCCCTGCACTGCTCTGACACTGTTTTTGCTCACGTTCCATTGGCAAGAACTGGTCACTTGATCTCACTAGATACCAGAGGGCTGGGAAATATTTTGACTATGTGTCTAGGAAGAAGAGATAGGTTTGGGGAGCACTGGCATGATGATTAGAAGGGAGCCTTGCAGAAGGCTGCCCAAACACATTGGTACACAGTAGTTTCACACAGCTCAGAAGATGAAATGCTCAGAAAATGTGGACACTGTCTAAACAATCTTCTCATTAGCATTTGAGCCAGCACCCACTTGTTAGCACACATTCATTGGGGTCAAAGTGTGGGCTCTGGGGCTTGATTGCCTCTGTTCAAACCTCTGTTGCCTCTGTTCAAGGTTTGGTTTCTTGCCTCTATGTAACCAACTTGGAGTATATACATTAGACATTCTTTTTGCACCTTAGTTTTCTCATTGGTAAAATAAGGATATTAGTGTTTGTTTCACATGGCTGTAGAGTTTAAATGAGATAATTCTTTTAAAAAACTCAGTGTAGCACCTGAGGCAATGCTTTTCACAACCTTTTTTTTAATCTCACAGCACAATTAAATTATGTTGATTCAAAAAAAGAATAAAAAAAGAATATACTTACTGCACTTTGAACTTCTTTCAAAAATAATTTAATTAATGATGTCTAAAAATTTTTAAGACACACTAGTTGAAAATCACTGGTCTAGCGCATAATAAGTTCTTAATATTTGTTAAATGCTTTCTACAGGCCAGGGAGAACTATAAGGGTCTCCTATTAATATGCTATTATAATTTAATACTTACAACAACCACTGAGGTAGAAACAAGTTTGTCCATTTTATACATAGAAAAACAGATTCTGAAGATTTATCAATTTGTCCAAAGTCACATGATCAGTAGGCAGAAGATAAGGACTGGTACCCCAGGAATTCTGGCTTTAGAACCACATAAATCTCTTTGCATTATATCATTGCCTACTTCTCGGGAAATATTTTATTGTTGCTATCTAGCACATTTACTGGAGTATAATTGACACATAATAATCTTCACATACTTAAAACGTACTCATATATCCCTGTGAAACTGTCCCCATAATCAGGATCATGAACATGTCTATCACCCCACAAAGCTCCTTGGGCCCCTTTGAGTCTTTCCTTCCTCTCAGTCCCCTCCCCCAATGCTCAAGCAGCCACCTATCCACTTAATCCTTAATCTGTCAATAAGGATTAGTCAGAAGTTTCTAGATTTGTATGTAAATGGAATCGTCCAGTGTGTGCTCATTTTGTATCTACGCGTATCCATAGTCACACTGAATCTCACTCATGTTGTAGAGGCCATTAGTCTGCTTCTCTTCACTGACTATTCCATTGTACAGACACACACCGTCTGTTTACCCATTCACCTGCTGGTGGACATCTGGGCTGTTTCTAGGTTGTGACTGTTGCAATAAAGCTCTGGGAACAATCAGGGGCAAGTCTTTGTATGGACATATACTTTGACTGCTCTTTAGTACGTACCTATGAGAAAAATGACTGGGTTATTTGGCAGCTGTATGTTTAACTTTCTAAGAACCTGTCAAACGATTTTCCCAAGTGGCTGCACCATTTGACCCATCCACTGGGCACTGTGTGAGGGTTCTGTTTGGCTCCCATCCTTGGCCTGCCATTGTCAGTTTTTATTCTGACATATGTGCAGTGGTGACTCATGGTCTTAATTTGACCCTAAGGAGTAACAATACTGAGCTTCTTCAATACATTCATTTCTAGCCACTTGTCTTTTCTAGTAAAGTGCCTGTTCAAATCTTCTGCTTATGTTTTATTGTGTTGCTGTTCTGTTATTACTGAGTTATGGGAGTACCTCCTATATCCTGTATGAAAGTCTCTGATCAGATATGTGATTTGAAAATATATTTTCCTCTAACATGTAGCTTTCATCTTCATTTTCTTAATAGTCTCTTAAAAAGAGTACTTTGTATAAAGTGCAATTTATCATTTTTTCTTTTATGATTTATGCTTTTGTTATGAATTTATGAAATCTTGCCTAAAACAGTGTTACAAATATCTTTCTTGACATTGGATATATTTAGATTTTATAGTTAGGTCTATGATTCACTTGGGGTTTATACACATATATGTTATAAGGTATAAGGTGTGAACCAAAAGGATTTTCTTCTTATTTCATTTTTTGCATATGGATGCCCAATTGTTCCAGCATCAATTGTCAAAAAGGCTATCTTTTCTCCACTGAACTATCTTTAATCCTTTATCATAAATCAATTGACCATATACAAGGTTGGAAAATTAAGTTTACAAACTCATTCTAGAAAAAATGCCACATGCCTCATTGCTGAATATCACTATGGTCACCTTTAAAGCACTCCCCTTGGGAAGCTGTTCTGTGACACCAGCACCTAGTCCACACTTCACACCACTTTTTCTAGGATGAGTATATGGACTTAATTGTCAGATCTCATAAGATGATGGCCTTTTCAGAAAAAGAGTAACAAAATTGTTTTGAAGTGTGGACTAGGTGCTGGTGCACAGCTTCAAGGGGAGTACATAGTTTGAAGGTGAACATAGTTTATTCTGCCATGAGGTATGTAACACTTTTTCTAGGATGTGTTCATGAACTTAATTGTCAGACCTAATATAAAACTTATTTCCCCATTATATCTGTTGTTATATTTATTCATCTTGACACCATTACCCCACTGTCTTGATTACAGTAATCTTATGTCTTGAAATCACCTTGTATTTTGTTCTTTCTCAGAGTTGTTTGGCTATTCTAAGTCCTTCACATTTCCATATAAATTTTAGAATCAGCTTCTCAATTTCTACCAAAAAACAAAATAAAACAAAAACAAAAAACAAAAAATAAAAAGCCTGCTGGAACTTTGGGATTTCAATTAGTAATGTTTTCAATCTACATATCATTTTGGGAAGAATTAACATCTTTACAATATTGATTCTCTCAATTCAAGAACTCCGCCTATCTCTCCATTTATTTAGTGTTCTTTCCCTTGGCAATGTTTAGTGCTTTACCATGTAAGAATATTGATATTATTTTAATAATGTCTTTCATATCCATGTTATTATTTCTCCATCTAGAATTAGAGATTTAGTTTTCTATCTAGAATCAGGTCCCTAACATTTCTCTGATGACTTCACTGAGCTTCTTTTTCCTCACCTGTGGAATTAAAAACAGCTGCCTTTCAGACTGGGCCACAAAATTACACATGTAAATCACCTCACATTTATTCACACCTACTGCATAATGCTACTGGTCTCATTATAGGGTTAATAAGTTTTATTTTATAAAAGGATAGAAAGGAAAATGGAGGAGTTGTAAGGATGAGGCAAGAAAGTGTGGGTTCAAAGCAAAAGGCATCTGAACTGATGAGACAGAGATTAAAAAAAAAAAAAAGCCAATGACTACAACAGCAGGAATTGCTCAAAATTCACCCCAAGACTCAGATAATTAAATGAGGTGCCCTAGCAGTAGCAGCACATACACTCTGGCTAGACAGACGTGTGCAGGAAGAATGTGCTGTGCACACTGAGGAAATCAGTAGGTAATGTCAATGGGACTAACCGAGAATCAGAAAGTCAGCCAGGAAAGGAGCTTGAATACACAGCCCTGGACACTTTCTGCATCACTGGGCAGATAGGTCCATGTCCACGTATAACTAATGAAACTGCGCTGGTGTGCTTCTAAAATACTTGATCTCTGTTCATCTGGTAATGTAAGGGCATCCTCAACCACCAGGGAAGGGGCTCTCATTGAGCATAGTGCTAAGGGTGTAGGAACCCACAAAAAATTCTTAGTTGATCAGTCTTTCTCCAAGTATAAAACATCTTTAATCAACATCCTAAGTTGTTTTCTATTCATGGTGGGCCTGTGAAGAATAGACTTATTAATCAAGGTAATTAGCACTTGCCACCACAACAAACTAGACACGTTAGGCATGTAACACAAAAGAGGCTGTAACTGCTGTGTGTGGACCGACCGTGCTCCTGTGGCTTGGAGCTGCAGCACCTCGGCCACATGGCCTCTGAGCTTAACCGGGAAAGAGCCACGATGAACCACCGACTCCTGGCCTCAATGCAGGAGAGCTCCTCATGCCCACTGGCGGAGCTGATGCACGGGGCTATACCATCTGCAGCTGCCTGACACTGGAGTAAGTCTGCAGGGAGCATGAAGTGTCTCCCCTGTAGACAGACCTAGTTCACTCCAGAAGTAGCAGGGGGTCAAATAGATAAATTGTTTAAACAAAGGGTCTGCTTTGAGTTGGGTTACAAGGGTAGGGTGAAAAAAGACAGAAACCAGGCTATGGTGATGAGGCAGACTGCTCAGTATTTATGGGAGGAATTTTGGAGGCATGCTTTTAACAACAGTATTCCTTTACCCAAATATTCATAACCAAAAAGCTCTGAATTTGTCCCCTTGTACTAAATGTGCATCCAGGGGTTAAAGACAGGGAAGATCTTGTCTGTCATCACTTCCACTGACCAGCTGGCAAGTTTTCTCTTTCCTAGCCCCACAATTCTGGGCTCTTCAGAGTTAAAGGCTTTGAGCCCAGGACACAGCACAAATCTCACCCAACTATAAGTTAACACTGTTGACGGGGCATGAAGTGTCCCCCACTACACGTCATGTCCTCCGTCCCATTCTTGATCTTGGTAATTCATGTTCTTTTTCTCTTGATTAGTCTAGAAATTTTCTTGATTGATTTTACAAGAATCATTTTTACATCAAGAATCAATTTTTCATTTGTGTCTTTGTACTTAAAGTACATCTCTCCCCACCCGCATAGTTTCTCTGACATCATTGTTTTTTTGTTGATTACTATTCTTATCTTAATTAGTTCCTCCCTTTTACTGAAATGGGTTTTAATTTTCTCTTTTTTGCTTTCTAAGGTAGCATCCGAGGTCATCTATTTAGACTTTTCTTCTTTTCTAAAACAATATAATATAATTACTATTATAATAGTCACTTTAAAATCTATGTCTATAGATCCTATCACCTCAAGATTGATCTATGATTATATTTTCTCTTGAAGCTGGGTCAGGAATGTGCTTCCTTCTCTCTGCATGTCATTCTGGATAGTATCCAGGACATAGGGAATGCTGTGCTGTGAAGACTGCATTTTGAGTATACTTAGGCTATGGTGAAACAGCTAACTCTGTCTCCTGGGCAACAGCTCATATCAAAGCTCAGGTCATTTGCCCTTTGGTGATGCACACACAATGTAGGGTGGGCCAACACTACAGATGGGACCACACAGAATGTGGGCCTCCCCTCCTAGCTCTCCTCCTTCAGAGGGCCTTCTGCTTTCCCTGGGCTGGGTTGCTCTCCACTCTTTCCTCTACTTCTTCAGACCAGAAGGACTATGGGCAATGCTGACAGCCTTCTCTTAAGCTAAAAACTAAGCTAAATAAGAGGAATACCTCTCATCTCACCCTTCCATCTGCATGCCAACTCACCTCCCTGATCTACCTGCATCTGCTCACTTTCGGAGCCCTTCAGGGAGTTCATCTCCTTGTTCATCTGTGGTCAGACTGGTAACAAATTTGGCCTCCCCACGAGCAGATTAGGTATGCATATTTTAAAGTGAAAATTAGGCCTAAAACATTTAAATGTGTGGATCAGTTTTCTGTGTTAATTTTTTCACAACCAGAAGACTTACAGGAGCAAAAGAAAAAAAGGACAGCTTGAAAGTGGAGAGGAAAGTTCTGGATGTGAAGAAAATAAGAAAGGGAGGAAAAGCCACCACAGACAGCACAGCTCTGCTGACCCTGAGAAAGCCTGACAGAAGTGAGAGGAGTCACTGGTAAAGGCACTGGGCAGCTGCGCTGCACCAGACCCACCGCCCACTCGCCCCAGGCCCACCTGTAAGAGCTGCGTGCACATCCCCCTTTCCCTGGGACTTCCATTGGGATTCAACCAGTGGGGAATACCTGCAGGAGATGAAACAGAAAGAGGAAGTGAAGCCAAGGCATTTTTTTCTTCGCGACCTCCCCAGTAGGTTTCTGGAAGCTGACTGCATTCCTCCACCAAAGAGCACAGTCTAATCGGGCGTCTGTCTTCTCTGAAACCTCTCTAGGCTCAAGTAAAACATTCCCTTCTTTCTACCCATCTGGCTTAGTATTGGTAATGGTCCCCTACTGGGGTTCTGCAACATCCTTTGTTAATTTTTCTAAATCCTGCATGCACCTTTGTAAACAGCTCCTTTATTAAACTGTTCTCAGCATGAACACACCACCTGTTTCCTGCCAGGATCCTGATGGGTGGAGCACACTCTGGAAAGACTTCCACAGGTCCTCAAAGACAGGGGATGGTGAAAATACCAGTCCACTATCAAGCAGTGAAGAAGACATTACATATGTCTGAAAATAGGAACTTATAAATTCCATTCACATGTGTTGCCTGATTTAATATCAGCAGTGCTACCACAGAGCAGTGGCCCCCAACCTTTTTGTCATAAGGGAACCAGTTCCATGGACCAAGGGAAAAGGAGGGGGCGATCTGAAAGGAAGCAGGGCTCAGGCAGGCTGCGAGTGATGGGGAGTAGCTGTGAAGACAGAGGAAGCTTTGCTCACTTCCCTGACACTCACTGCTGTGCGGCCCAGTTCCTAACAGGCCACGAACCAGCACAAGTCCCGTATCCCTGGGGCTGGGGGACCACGGTGACACAGTAGGTATTGATACCGTTTCCTTCAAGAAGGTGAGAAAATTAAGACTCTAAGGGTCTTCCTACCCCTCCTTAGGCTATAAATTATCTGATTTCCCCACTACCCCCGATACCCTCCATTCAGAAAACCACTAATGCTGAAATGTAGAGCTCTCTAATTTTGGAGGCGGCCAAGACATTTTTTTAAGTTCTTAATGCCCAAGGAAGAGAGTGGTTATTCCAGCCTTGTTTTCTGTCAGAATCCAAAAGCCAGAAAAATTGCGCATGGCCGATACAGCCAGTCTGGAGACATGAGTGCATTGTTCAGAAAACTCTCTTGCATTTATTTTAAAGAAACTACAGTATAATATGGAAGCTGAAGTGCACTTAAGTATTCCTTAAACATCACCCCATGGTTCCCCAGAAGCTCCCAAGCTTTGGTTTGTGAAACTTGTAATATAGAATGAAGATTGGCAGAATAGATTAAGATCTCAGGCTCTGATGATGGGCAGATGTGAGTTCCTGATACAACATTTGCTAGTAGCTATATACTAGTCAAGCTACATAGTTTTTCTGACCCTCAGTTTACTCATCTGTAAAATGGTGATAATAATAGCATTTGCATCATAATGTTAAATAAATTAAATAATCTAATGCATTTTTAGTGCTTAATACAGAGCCTGGCTTACTATAAGCACTCCATAAAATGTGACTAACAGTAATACTCAGATTCCAAATCACAGCAAAGATTCATCTTGCTATAACATAGTATATAAATATTTTTAAGAAGGAGTTCAAAAAATACTTTTAGACACATATGAAAACTTCCCAACTGGAAATTTACAAAGAAATAAAAACTGAGCCATATCCATTTCATAAAAAAGAGAAAAGACTCCAAAAGTTGCTGGCCCTCAAAATAAGCCTTGCCATTTCCTAAAGTAAACTCTGTGTACCACTCAGTACAAATGTAACGAAAGCAGTGTGCTCAACTTACTTTACAGCTTCTTACTTATTGTTTTCCATTTCCTGTTTTAAAGCTATAAACGTCCCTTAAACTGCAGCTAAAATGATTCTTGTCATTGAATTACCTAATGTCTCAGGGTAGAGCCTGGATTGGAGGCATTTCATCCCCCGGTGAGCAGCACACAGGTGGGGTGCTGACAGGGCTGTGCAGTCTGCTCTGCACAGGGTTCTTACCTTGCTGTGTGATGTACATGAGCTCTTTGTGCAGACTTCACATTCAAAAATCTGTAGACATTCGATAAATATTTGGGAATTGAATGATTTTCCAGAGGTGGAAATATTTCAATAGTATTTGATCATCTCCCACCAGAAGACCAGAGTTCTCCTTTTTAAACCCTTTTTAACCTTTTAAATATTTAATCCCAAAATTCAGTTAAGTCTTTGGAGGAATCTCCAATCTATCCTCATTTTGCTCAAGGCCAGGGCAGCCCCCTTCTCAGGTGCTGGTCAACCCCTACATGCAGCTTCCAGGAACATTATTCTGTGGATCTGGGTACAAAGCCCAAGTCTTATCTGTTCTCAGAATCAGAAACCAATTAATGGCTCTCACACACTTCCATGGAAATGACCCTAAAATTAGTGCTATAATCAAATATTTGCTTATGTTTGTATGTGTGTGTGTTTTGTGCCTCCTTCTCTGTTCTGAAAATGAGGAATGAGTTACAGCAGTTAGGATTTTCTGCAGATGGCCTCCCAGATGTACTACAAGATACCAAAACATACAAAGCTATATACACTTGAGGCAATTTTTGTCAGTCACAGGTATAATCTAAACCACAATGACTTCAGATGTCCCAAGACTTGAATGCAATAAGTTTAGATGCCATTGGGCAACAGAGTATTAGATTTTAATTTAAAATGTTACAAGAACTTCTGGGATTCTGGAAATAGACATTTAATCTTTCTTTAATAGCAGTTCAATTCAGAGGCTGATAAGACAGATGAGACTCCTGGTGTCACCAGTGTAAAGGTTCCGAAATTGCTCCACAAACTGTCTTTAGTGAAACACAGATTTCATCACTGCAGCCACTATTATCTTAGGTATTTCCACTATGGTTACGGTATTATTAAAAAGATGGACATGACCAAGCTGCACTGCAGGCTCCATGAACAGCCAAGCCCTGCTGCCAGGGAGTCTGGACGGCATGCAAAGTAGCTGGCAAGCAGGCCGCCTGCTGTGGGGTGGTGTGCTGATGGCATCAGGCATTCAGGCCTACCCTCTACAATCTACACATCAGCAGAAAGAATGAGCTCAGCACCGGCCTCCAGCACGGAAGCGGCTCCAACTGTCTCCACATCAGACATAGCCCAGCCCCAGCCACCGGGAGGTGTCCCAGTCAGAGGAGGTGGAGCCCCTGCTCTCTAAATTCGGGAGGGTGGCCCTGTCAGATTCTGCCTTAATGTACCTTTTCAAACGCCACCAGTGATAAGAATGCTGAGAAGAAGCAGATTCCTGAGGCTTGAAAGAAAAGGACCCTGGAAGCTCTGTCACTGCCTTGTCTCCTTAGGCTCAGCAAAATTCAAGGCAGCTTCTGTCAGTCTTATGCTCTGTGGAGAGCCAGGCAGCTGCTGAGGGCACAAGGAAATTTGCTGCCTAAAATGTGTGGCTGTGAATCCAAGAAAAGGATACAAAACCCTCAGGAAGAAGGTGTGTAATATTTTTGTTGAATCAGATCGTGATTTTGTAAGGGGAAAAACAACACACATAAAAGTCCATTTAGCATTTGGCAAAGGGGAGGATAAAAAGAGCTTTCTGTGTTCCGTGCAAACACACTTCAAGGGACCTGTTGATCAAATTACCAGCCTGTGCCATGTGGAGATTGGCTGAGCAGAGGGCTAACGGCAACTCAAATTCCAATACTTCTGGACTGGTCCCGAGCTCATAAAACACAGAAAACGATCCTGTTTGCTGAATTATTTTCAGTTGCAACAGCTGCTGTTAACAACTCAGGGAATTTTAATATGCATATGCTTCAAATGATCTGCAGTAGGGGTCTATCTTTCCTTTCAGCCCTGTTAGCTGGTGGTAATAGAGGTGGTTTGAGGGGCCCAGGACAGTGGCAGGGGTGCATATTCAAGGGGCTCACATAAGGAGTGGAATTAGAACTGGAATTCCAAATGGAAGATTGACAGGAGGAAAAGAAATGTATTATTATTATTATTATTTACCATAAACATACTTTAACTCATTACTTTTATCATTCAAAAAGTAAATGTGTGTTCTCAAAATCTGGATAAACCTGATATATCATCATCATGAAGAAACTAAATGATAAATAAATAATGGTCTCAAACAAATTTGGGATTTACCAAAAGAGTTTGCAATCTATTCGGAGGTGAACATACTAGTGGTATTATGGGGTCTGCAGACAAGGCCCAGGGAGCATGTGAGTTCGTGGATTTCTTGTAATAAATCAAGGGAGTATGGGGATGAGGCCCAGGTTGAGCTGCAGCAGGGACTGTAACTGCCAGACAGTCCAGGCAAGGACCTGTTCATTCTGGCAGGCCCAGGTCTTCACAGCATCACAGTCTGAGTGCCTTTCTGTGGGAATCCATCCTTCCGTTGTCTCAATAACCACCACAACTCATCATCTTCTGCCCCAGTTCACACGTCCACGGGCCTGGTCCCTGAGACATTCTGAGATTCCAGCACCTGCTGTTAAAATGGTGTCTTATGAGTGAGAACAGAGAAAACTCTGATTGAAATATGTGAAAAACATCAGCAGAATAACACAATTGATAAGGAGCATTCTAGTGGTTTATTAGTTTGTGAGGGTGCCATAACAAAGTATCACAGACTGGCTGGCTTAAACAACAGAAATGTATTTTGTTTTCTTTTATCTTTTTGAGACAGAGTCTCACTATGTCACCCTTGGCTGTGTGCCATAGTATCACAGCTCACAGCAACTTCAAACTCCCGGTTCAAGTAATCCTCTTGCCTTAGCCTTCTGAGTAGCTGGGACTACAGGTGCGCACCACAATGGCCAGCTAGTTTTTCTATTTTTAGTAGAGACAAGGTCTCAAAGTCCTGAGCTCAAGCAATCCACCCACCTCCACCTTCTGTAAAGCTGGGATTACAGGGGTGATCCACTGTACCCAGCTAAAAATGTATTCTCTCATAATTCTAGAGGCTGGACCTCCAAGATGAAGGTGTCAGGATGGCTGGTTTCTCCTGAGACTTCCCTCCTCAGCTTTTAGACAGCTGACAGCTATCTTCTCCCCATGTGTGCATGTCTGTGTCCCACTTCCTCTTCTTATGACATCTGTCATACTGGGTATAGCTCGCCCATATGACCTCATTTTACCTTCATTACCTTTTTAAAGGCCCCATCTCTAAATATAGCCACATTATGAAGTATTGGGGTTTAGACTTTAGCATATGAATGTGTGAGAGGACAAAGGACAGAATTCAATCCATAATAAATGGTTACCATTCAAAGAAAAGAAGAAAGAGTTATCTATACTATGTGTGTGTATGTGCATATATATGTGTGTATATATATATGCGTGTGTATATATATATAATTTAATGTTGGCCCACAAAGACTTACTCTAGAAAACCTTCTTTAGCCAAACTCACCCATACCAAGTCATAGTGCAGAGCTTCAAAATCCTTCCACTATGTCTCTAGGGGTCTCAGGACACATCTCAAAACAGCCTACATTAAGCATAAAATTCCTTTAGTGACTCCATTTTGCATATAATTCCAAAATATACCCATATGTATTTTAATATAAAAGTAACTTCTGTGAACTCTTCTCACACTTTAGGAAATTGCATTCTGTTCTTCATGTTCCCTTTGACAAACCACACACAGGCCCATGGGTAGGCGCTCAGCCCCAAGCCACTCCATATAGCAGGGGTGGCAGGAAGGGGCCTTCTGTGTCTCTCTGCCTCAGAGCCACATCCCTTCTGGGCCCTTAGCCAGTCCCCTGGCAGATCTCCTGCCATTGTCCTTGGCATTTCTGTTATTGTTGTTATTTTCAGGAACATTTCAATGACAAGATAGGGAAGGGCAAATCTCTCCATTTAGACTATCAAGCAATTTCTGAGAGGAATGTTAATCTGTGGTTTTCCTTGTTACATATGATTTATTGTTTGAGACCCCACAGTGAAGAGGTGGGTGATCGGATGAGGAGACTAGTCAGATGACCAGAAAAAGCATATCATTTTCAACTTTGCTCTGATTATCAATTTATGACTGCTGTTCCTTTCCTCTAGCCAACATCCAGGATGAAAGTCATTACTTAATTTTATAAAACAATAAATAGGCTTGGTGCCTATGGCTCAAGTGGCTAAGGAGCCAGTCACATACACCTAAGGTGGTGGGTTCGAATCCAAACCAGGCCCGCCAAACAACAATGATGGCTGCAACCAAAAAAAAATAGCCAGGTGTTGTGGTGGGCACCTGTGGTCCCAGCTACTTGGGAGGTGGAGGCAGAAGACTCGCTTGAGCCCAGGAGTTGGGAGTTGCTGTGAGCTGTGATGCCACAGCACTCTCCCCAAGAGGACAGTTTGAGGTTCTGTCCCCCAAAAAAAAAAAAAAAACAGTAAACAAATTATAAAGCAGTAAATGATAAAAACATAAAATGAAATAAAAACTTAAAATGTTATGTTAAAAAATACAGAAAACCAGATAATACTACATATAAGTAATAATGCTAAAGTTATGATCAAAAATTGAAAAGCAGATAATAAAGGTAGAATTTTTTCTGCTATTTGTTTGATTTTGTTTATTTTCTAACTTTTATCATGAAAATTTTCAAGCCCACAGAACAGCTGAATGAATAGTAAAGTCAATGCCTATATACCTTTCATTTAGATTCAGTAATTATTGACACTTTGCCATATTCACTTGGTCCAGACCCCTCATGTGTGGCCTAAGGCTAAAAATGTTCTCCTCCATAACCCACAGCCCATCAACACACCTGAGAAAATGAACAACTATTATAGTCCACCTTCAAATTTTAACAATTGTCCTAAGAATGTCTTTGCTTACTGTGTTTTGTTTTAGAACCAACTTCTGGTCAAGGTTCTACTATTACTTGTAGTTAATTATCATTGGTCTATTTTTATCTGGGACCATCTCACCCCATCTTTTTCCCTCTCATAACATTGACTTTTTCTGGATTTGTCTGAGTATATCTTCATGCTATTGTTTAACTTTTTTTCTATCCTCTGGGTAGATAGACAAGGTTTCAAAGATAGATAAAAGTATACAAAAACATTAACCCTACACTGTATTTTAAAAGCACTAAATGTAATTAAATAAGTAAAATACAAAAATATTAGAAAGAATTGAAAATATTGGGCAATGAAGTTTAACATGAAAATAATTTTCAGCAATTAAAGTTTCAGAATGATAAATCAGAAAGGAACTAAAGCTTTAGGTGTAAAACTGGGTAAAATTAGAATTAAAATTGAATTGAATAAAAAGAAAAGGTTTGAGTACATGTATATTTATAAAAGGGGATAATAATAGGTCTACATGTGTTAATATAGAACTTAGAACAGTGCCTATTACACAGTGATGGCTGTTTAATTGTTTCTTATCATTGTTACCATCACCACATCAAATTGATATTGAAAAGTAAAAGTAAAAACAGCAAACCTAAAGAATTCATGAGAGAAGATATTATTATCATGGGCAGGAATAAAAATCCCCCAAGGCAGTAAAACACCTCCGTTGGACCCTCACCCATATCACGGCATTGTTCCCCAGGAGACAGCCAAGGGACAAGTGCCCACTGAAAAGCCCACAGGCAGGTGGTACAAGGTGAGGGCATGGGCTCTGCACCTGTGCAGACACATCACTGTGCATCAATCACAAACTATAGCAGCTGTTTTAGGGCATAGGTCACAGAGCCATGTGAACACTTTGGAAATGGCAGCACTTGGGTCACTGAGGGTTGCCCACACCAGCACAAACTGGTCACCCACTCACACCAGTGCCAGGCCAGGCTCAGGGTGAGTTCTAGCCACAAGAGGAAGAAGATGTGCACCTGCTCTCCTGCATACCTCTGGCTGCCTGCCCTGACCAAGTTAGCATACTCCTGGAAAAAAATAAATGTGGAGATCTAAGGCATTCAACTTTTTGATGCTTTCCCCAGGGAAGTTCCTGTGTAGCAAAACAAAGTCCTCACATAAAGATTTTAGAATTTCTTCCATTAGTAAAAGTGTGGCAGTTGTTCCCTTCTCACCTACACCCGGACATTTTCCTCCAAAATCACCTAGCAAGCCCACCACCCACCCACACACACCTCCCAGCCTCTCTACACCCCACAGCTCTACTCCCTAGACTGTGGCCATTGTGTCTCCTCTTTACACTGTTAACCTGTCAAGAAGGAGCAACCCAGAGCACAAAATTTGGGGACCAATCCATAAATCTAAAAGGCCAGCCATTTGTTTAAAAACAACAACATTCTTACATAAATTTGTCTTCAAGTTTCCCCAAATGCTTTTGTTCAGACATGATTGTTAACTGATCACAAAACTTGCTGGAGGAAGAACATGTTCTAGCTGGAATAATAACAGCCACATGGCGTTTGCTGGCAGCAACAAAAATGCACATTGAGAGGAAAGAGGACTTCATAGAAGTTGGGAGAAGCAGCACAGGTCAGCTCTACCAACATGAAGGACTATGTCCTTTGCTGGCCAGAGGTCTGGTCAGAACTCTTGAATGGCCTTTCTTATCTCAGATCACAGCTTCTCTGTCCTACTTGCTGATTCCCCATTTTTCTACATGGGATTGGAGAGCTCCACAGGCCTTTCCAGCTTCCAAACACTGGGTACTAAATATAATCCGAATTCTCTGCATGGCTTATTTTACCACCCATCCTAGTTCCCTGAACTTAAAGTTTAAGCAATCACAGAACAAATGCACTGATTAGAAATATTTAACACAATTCCACACTTAAATAAAAATTTTGTAAAGCATTTCTGTTCAACACAAATAACCTCAGATTTGCACTATTTTATCATTGCTAATAAATGCTCCTTACCTTAATAACCAAAAAAGGAACAGATACTCTTCTTACGTAGTTGAAAAATAAGAAACACTTGATTTGACCACTAAAATAAAAGCAGTGGAATGTTTCTGAAGGATACTTTATGAGACAGTAATGTAAACAACAGTACCCAAATTGAGATTTCTCTGCAATATAATCATGAAAGTAACATTTACTTGTGGGGAAAAAATACAATGTTGTTATTTTAAACATAAACTACTTGCAGCTATATTAAAAAAATATTTAGCCACATGTTTAATCTCTTTTTGTTATTTGTGTGTTCAACTTTCCACCTGTATCTCAGATATTCCTTCTGGGACCATTTCCCTGTTTTCTGAAATCCACCCTTTGGAAGTTCCTTTTGTAAGGGACTTTTGATAATAAAATCTCTCAGCTTTTATGTGTTGAAACTGTCTTTATTTTATCTCCATTTGTTTAGATATAATAGTTTCAATGGGTATAGAATTTGTGGTTGCTGGTTACTTTTGTCCAGTGTTTGCCCCCTCTCAGAGAGGTATGAATCAGGGAAAGCTCTGTTGTTGGAGAAAATACCTTCATGGTGACTCTTTTAGGGCAAGAAAAGGGTGACAGCCTCCTGGACTCTTGGTTTACTAGGGCAAGTCCAAGAGACATTGATTGCTCCATAGAGCAAAGGGAGGGAATATTGCATTTAAGGGCACCCTGAAAAAGACCCAATATGCATCCATGAATAAGGGGAAAGGGAGACATTAAGAAGGTCTAGATAAAAAAAAAAAAAAAAGGACTTCAAAACCATGGTGGAAAGTAAGGGGTGAGGGAGAAAGCCAATCAATGAGATTAAGAATGATGTATCCATTTTTTAGAAAAATGCCTATACATGTAATTACATAGTGAGAAGTAACTTTACCCAAAGAGAGTTGTGGCTTTTGCCTTTGGCTATTATATTAGTAGGTGATGTCTAGGCCCTGAAGTGTCCTGCCTGGGGCAGAGCATCTTGTTTTCCTGTGGCTTTGGCCAATCTAGAGTCTAACTGTGATGTGTTTATGATGGAAACTTTGGCCATGTTGTGTCAGTTGCCCCTGCAGAGGAAGCAGAGATGGAGGGTGTCAGTCCAGACCTGTGGAAGGGTCCAGAGACCAAAGGTCAGCCACACAGAGCACACAGGTGATCAAACCCCTGGACTTGAAAGGCTCCCTGAGTTTGCCCAGCCAGCAGTATGCTGTGGGGGGTGGGGTGAATGGGAGGTTGATGTTAGCCTGTGTGTCCTTCCCCTGCAATAAACCCCAAGTACAGCTTTCAGTGAGTTCTGTAACCCTTACCAGCAAATCATCAAACAGGTAATGTCAGAGAGAAGGTAGGCTTGTGGAATACTGCTCCTCCATGAACCTGCATTGGGCAAACTCCCCTATAATTACCCTACTTGACCCCCAAACCCTCAGAAAAGTCAGCTTCACACATTATTATTAACCAGTAGTCCTTTGGAGGGCTAAAGGAAAAGAGGTGATATCCAGCACAGGAGAAGGCAATGTCAAAAAGATAATGCTGCCTCAGGAAGTGGCCGAGTGACAACAGAGTCCTCAAGCCTGCATCTCGTAAAATAAACATCTTAGAAAAACTGGATGAGGCCCTGGTTGTTCTGTCATGCATGAGAGTACTGCTCTTGTTTTTTAATTTAACCAAAGCAAACAGCAATTGCCACCCTACCAGCTGTAAGACTGGAGGACTTGACAGGAGGTACACCATTAGGGTATAATAAAACCACACATAATAATATAGAAAAATCTAAATCCCTTGATTCTGATGGATCCCAAATTCTTAATTAAAACACATACATATGCAGAGCATGGAGCATAATAGATATTCAATCAATATGTTTGAATAAAGTAAAAGTAAATGAAGATATAAATATATGTATGAATAAATACATATCTTATTGAGTTTATTCTCAATGGTATGTACCTGTTCTATCAGGGAGAATGTAAGTAACTAAAATAGGCCCACAAAAGCCCAACCTATATGTTTGAATGGGAGGCTTCAAACTTCTCCCAGAATTTCCTATCAGAGAGCAAACAGACAGTAAAAATCCCTGCCCCGGGTTTCATTCCCTCTGCCTGCCTCTAAAAAAAGCAAAATTCCCCTAATGCCCTTTTGAGATCAAAGGAAATTCTTACATCCCATAAAAAAGATTCTCATGCCCTGTTCTTCTAAACATGTAAGATGAAAAGTTACACAATAAAAGCACCAGTGAGGGTTTTTTCCACTCTGAGCCACTATTGCCTCATGTAGCATTTGTGACAACTATCACTGATGGCTGACAAGGGCCACAGGTGGCTGGCCCTAGTTAGTGTATCAGGAATGTAATCTGAGTCATCTTTAGACACATTTCAACAATGAAGGATTATGTGATCATAGGTGACCATGGAGTGCCAGGCTGGAGGCTGAGAACACTCTTTGTGTTTATGCTCTTAATTCCCTTGCCGTGAATGTGTTCCTTGAACTCCATGGTCTTTCATTTCTCAAAGGAAGCAAATCTTCCAAGGTTTGAGTCTAATCTGCTGCTATAGCTGATCCCCTATAGCTGGATATGGTGTAAATAAAATCAGATTCACTTTTCCCCTCCTCTGCTGCCCAGTAGACAGTTTAATAGAGGTAGACCCAGGGGCAGAAAAAGAGAGAAAAATTGCAGTGGTGTTCTGAGGCAGTGCAGCCAGAGCTGGTGCTGAGGACAGTACGAGCCATTTGTTGCAGAAGCAGTAGAGTGGAGAGAGGGCTAAATGCTCTGAAGTTGCAAGTGTAGGACAGTCAACAATGAAAGTCCATAAAGTACCAAAGGTGAAGGGAAAACCCCTGGAGAGAAGCCATAGAAAAGAAAGTTTGTCCATGAGAAACTGTTGGATTAATATGTCAATTAGCACACACTTTTTGAAAAGCAATTTCCATAAAATCTTTTTAAAAGTACATATACTGTGATCCAATAATTCCCCTTCTAGGACTTTATTCTGACAATCACAGATGTGTGCAAACATCTACTTACAAGGTTATTATTTCTCACAGAACTGATTATTGTAGCAAAGGTTAAAAAGAAACAACCAAAACGTCCAACATTGGTAATTAATTGAACTTTGGACACATAACAAAATATGAGGTAATCATTAAATATATTGTGATAAAAAGGAAAAGATAATTACAGTAATTGGATGAAAAAATCCAAAACAACATATGCAGTGTGCTCCCATTTTTATAAAAGAGAGAAAGTCTTAGACAAATACATACCAAAATTTAGCAGTGATTATCTGAGTGAGGGTTATTATAGGTATTTTTATTATCTGCTTTGTACGTAATTGGGCTTTTAATTTGGCAGGAAGAAAAAAAAAGTCATTTTTTTTTTTTAAAGAAAGAAAAACAGCCTTCAGAACAAAACAGAACATCTGTTAGACTTTTTTATCTACAAGGTGCTGAGTTGTCAGTGTCCCTCAAATTTTGATGAAATTTGCTAAGAGAATACATGGGGTAAAGACCAAGTTTATACTACAAAGTCACTGGAAATAAGAACAGTAGGGTCCAGGCACCAGGAAGCCACACAACCTAGCCTGGCAAAAGGCAAGTGGAAGTTCCCATAGTTGATCCTGGGACGAGATTCCCTCTGCCCCCTGGAGACTTGTTTACCCATAGCCACAGTCTGACATCCACAACTCATCACACAGCACATTAGCCACCTTGCCTCCACTTTTGCTTACCTTCCCTCCTTCCTTCTCCAGACTTCTGACCACACCTAACTGATTCACTCTGGTCCCTGTTGCCTCCTGGCAGCCTTTTCATATATCTGCCAACTGATTGGTCCCACCCATGCCGTTTAGGTGTGGCCATCCTCAGTCTGGCCAACCTGGGCCCAGTGCCCATTCTGCTCCAGACAGCTGTGAGGAGAGGGGACGTCGGATGATGGCTGCCTATGAACAACAGCTTACTAACCGAGCGGCCTTCACAGTGGATGTCAATTCATTACAACTGACCTGCCAGTAGGCCAGGGCCAAATTTCAAGTACTGTATGCCTGGAACACTAGTATCCCAGTAGATACTAAATTTGTTGGCAAAGGAAGGTCTTCCACACCCACATAGTCTTGGGAGTTCCCATGAATGCAGTCTGTGCTTGGAGGTTCATAATGCAAGTTAGCATGCTGAATGCATCACGGTCCACATTAATAAAAGCTGCTTGATTTTGTTCAAAACAAAATTTCATGAAGTTATTTGAACACAGAATTCATTTCTTTTTTCCAAAACATCTATTGTATTAATACCAGTTAACCAGTTTAAGAATTGCTGCTAAAAAAATTGCAGTGAAGAAAATTAACAATGAAATTTGTTCCATTCTTCTATGTCTATATTCTCACCATAAGTCTTTTGGTTAATTAAGATCGTCCATTTCATCAGAAGAATGAAATTACCAAAAAAATATCTAACAAGCCTAGATTCATTCTCACAATGAAAATGGGAGTTATTAAACATATTAGTAAAATAAGAGCAGCTTTCAATTCCTTAGGTCTTTTTGGAGATATATTATAGAACTTCTTATAACTTCTTTCTTAATGAAAGAAATAAATAATAAGACTGAAAATGAACTTGTAACAAAATGAACTTATTGGCTTTACTTCCCCCATTTGTGGTTCATGACATAATTTAAGAGGGGGCACGTGGGTAGTTGAAGCTTTAAAAAAAAAGGGGGGGGAGACAAAAACAAAGAAGGTAGCAGGTCACTCAGGTGGGAGTGGCTGCTCTGTGTCTGTGTCTGTGTGTATATCTCAAACAACAGAGAGATTTTTCTGTGTCTCTGTGTGTGAGGAGAGGGAATGTCCGATGATGGCTGCCTATGAACAACAGCTTACTAACCAAGCAGCCTTCACAGAGATATTTCCCTCTCTGTGTCTCTCTGTGTGTCTGTTTCTGTTGTCTCTGTGTATATATATTTCTGTTGTCTGTGTCTGTGTGTGTATCACCAAGTGTCTGTGTGTCTGCATGTCCGTGTGTGTCTCTGTGTATGTCTGTGTGTGTGTGTCTATGTCTTTATGTGTATTGGCTCCGGTTGTCTCTGTGTGTTTTCATGCCAGTTCACAATAACTTTGGCCTGGACTCTGTGCTGATCTGACTCAAAACCTCTGACTCAGCTCAAACTGCCAGCTGTGGGATTCCTGGTTATCAGAGTCATTGCGGTTAGAACACTTAGGTCTTGCTGAGAAGAAGGAATAGAAATTTAACACAAGTAAGATGCTTGCTGCTTATTTTACTATTTTTGTTTAGGTTTTCTTTTTCTTCTTCTTCTTCTTTTTTTTTTTTTATTCAGTTTTTGGCTGGGACTGGGTTTAAGTCCCACATACAGAGTATAGGGCTGGTGCCCATACACAATAGGTGAAGCTTAAAGAGTTTATTCACTAATTAAACGAGGCTAAAGATGACCAAATACATCACTTTTTATGTGCAGGGATTTTAAGGTCAAAGGCCATTTCAGGGAAGGGAGAAAAGAAGGAAAGAGAAAAGAAAGGCAGGAAAAGAGGGAGAAAGACATAGAAAGGAAGGATGAGGGAGAGACACACAGAGAGGAAGAGGGTGAGTGAAAAAGACACAGAGAGGAAGAGAGTGAGGGAGACACAGAGAGGAAGAGGGTGAAGGAGAGAGACCCAGAGAGGAAGTAAATCAGAAAGAGACACATAGAGAGGAAGTGGGTGAGAGAAAAAGACACAGAGAGAAAGTAAATCAGGGAGAGAGACACAGACAGGAAGGGGGTGAGGGAGAGAGACTCAGAGAGGAGGAGGGTGAGGGAGAGATACACAGAGAGGAAGTGGGTGTGGAAGAGAGACCCAGAGAGGAAGGGGCCAATTGAGATACAGAGAGGTCAGGGTGAGGAAAAGAGGAGGGGAGGAAGGGAGAAAAGAAGCAGAAGGAGGAAGGAAGAAGGAAAAAAAAAGAAATGTAGGCTCGGCACCTGTGGCTCAATCAGCTAAGGTGCCAGCCACGTACACCTAAGGTGGCGGGTTCGAATCCCCAGCCCAGGCCCGCCAAACAACAATGATGGCTGCAACCAAAAAAAAAAAAAAAATGGCCGGGCGTTGTGGCGGGCGCCTGTGGTCCCAGCTACTTGGGAGGCGGAGGCAGGAGACTGGCTTGAGCCCAGGAGTTGGAGGTTGCTATGAGCTGTGATGCCATGGCACTCTACCCAGGGGGA